>JAEMPF020028774.1:0-15000 GCA_022496165.2 Catalaphyllia jardinei
CACACTTTTTTTTCTTTTATTAATAGCACCCCTTCTACCCTGACAAAATTCTGCCCGGCAAGAAAAAAAGCCTCCTATTAACTACTAATTAACAATGCTTCAAATCCTGTTACACTGTATGGAGGAGGGCGGCCGTCTCCGCTTCGTAACAAATGTATAGAGTATACGCTATCGTTGTTTAAATAGATGTAGCAAAGAGTAACATTTTTATAAATAAGAGAGCATGAGGAGTAACAGAGTTAACTATTCATACACGCCTTATTCCAAAAGTAGTCCATCTCAAACTATTTTAGATCAATCCTGTGGTGTTGCAACCCAAAGTTTGCGAGGCTAGTACCATCACAATTCAAGTCGCCTTGGTACATTTTCATCCCCCATGCTTACTGAAGAACCATCGCTAAAAATAACTTGGTAGTAATTGCCTTGGGAATAAGACTTGTCACAACTTTTCCCGCGAAAAAAGTTAAAACACCACCGCTCGTCAAAAATCTTTTTTTTTTTTCACTAAAAATTCATTGCAGAATATATATAAATTTATATTCGTTTGAAAGGTCAAGAATATGACCTCTCCCGGCTATTTTTTCTTCTAGGTAAACATAAATCTCAGATTACGATGCCACTTTGAACCCACGCGTTACACAAAATCCCTTCAAACCTCTTCAAAACTCTGGTCGCGAAGCGAAATTAAAACATTCATCCTCTCCCAGGGAACAACGTTTGTTCCCTAACATACCTTTCAGGTTTGGACTCCCATCATGATTTTTGCCTTAGATTCTTATGAAAGCTCTGATACAGTGGAACCCGCCTTACGATCACCTCGTTAATGTGGCCATCTTGTTATTAAGGTCATTTCTTTTTGTCGCGGAGAAAAGCTCCTACATTATCTTATATGAAACTTTCGTTAATGTGACCACCTCGTTCATAAGGCAACCGCCACTTTCTGAAATACAAACGTGTCTAATCTTTGTTGTTTTCCCCGTTCTTTATGACCACTTAAACCAGTTTGTGACATTTAATATTGTATGCATTGATTGAAGGTTCAATTTTCTTTTAAAAATACATCGTATTCCAGATGCATTTGTTTTACAGTAGTACAATCGTGATATCGAGACATATCAGTAAGGAAGTCGCTCAATTTATACCAGTAATGAAATAGGACGTATTCAAATTCTTGCTATTCGACTGGAACTAGCTTGCAAAGGAGGCTCATGTGATGGAAAAGAAGTGTCCCGCTTTAGCTTCAGTTGCAAGCTAATTCCAGGTGAAAACCGAGAATACAAATATGGTCAAGTTTATCCTACTGCGTTTAAACGGCCACCCCGGTAATACAGCCAAATTTTCATGACATGTTGGTGACCGGTTTTACTTGGTTCCACTGTATTTTTTAAACTTGGCATGATAATTCGAGTGTCGAAGCTTATGTTTTTCGTTGGAATATAAAAATCGATAAGCGTGGGATTTGTATTTAGTTTTATTCAAGGATCCTGTCGAGTTTAAATGTTGTCAAAAATCAATTTTTTGGAGGTTTATATATCTGATGAGAAGAAAATTAAATTTTGGAAAATACAGTAACGTCACATGAAAACCTGCATAGTTGGTGCAAAATTAGTGAAAACTGTTTTTAATAGAAAAAAAAAATGAAATACGAATCTTAATTGACCACCCTGGTTTTTTCAGGATTAAATAAACCGAATGATTAACAATACAATGTAAATAAGTATAACCTGGTGAAGAGTCGATCCCAACTGACAGGAGACGGGCCATGCAGTTGGCTCCTTATGCAACCGTGGCAAAGGAGTGTGAGCCCGGCACTACCGAGAACAACACCAGCTGGTTGTGAGAACGGGACTTGAACCCGTGATCCCGGCGATCTAGCCACTCGGCCTCGCTGTCTATATATACTGCATTTTCAAATAGGTTATCACTGTGTTTTGTACAACTTTTGGCCTTAAGTTGCACACTCCCTCTGTCCACGGATGAAGCTCATCAAACATTACATAACGTGTGCCTTAAACATGTGCTAATTGATGGGTCTTGATGAGGACGTTGATGATAATTTGCAGACACATCAGTCAGTAGATTCAGAAAAGGGGATCATTATTATTATTATCATTATCATTATCATTATCATTATTATTATTATTATTGTTATTATTATTATTATTACTATTATTTGTATTTAAGACGTACACTGATGACTTTTTCTTGCTGTCTGAATTTTTTAACAGCTTGTCCAGATCAATGCAAATGTAGCCTTGACTGGCACTGGTTATTAAAGGGAAATGGTGTACATGTCTCTTGTAGAAGGAAAAATTTGGCGTCCATTCCACTGCAGTATCCTGTAAAAACTGAAATCCTGTAAGTATATCTCTCGACAATCTAATTGCTGCGGCAGTGAGGGAGCCTGAAGCAAAAGAACGAGGCAGCAGATCTATTCGTTAAAAAGATACAATAGGTAAAGGATATCAACCACTTTTCATGCCAAACGTAAGGAACTCTGGTCGACGGTAAGATCAAAGACGCAAGGAATTGTGGTTATTTGCAAATGGATAATTGTTATATAAACAATAGCCTCCATTTGCCGGGAAAATATGCTCGGATATTTGTCCGAGGACATTATCTATTAAGAGAAGCGAACAGAGAGCGGAAGAGCGTAATTCAAGGTAAACTGTAAGCTAACTTGCTAACTAGTTTATATTATACAATATCCAAAAAACAAAAAAGAAAAAAAGAAACCCTACAAATTAATTATGCGTACAATATATAAAAATTATATATGAAATTAATTACGCGTATTTTAAAAATCAAATCATTCTAATAATACACATGAAAAAATTACTCGATCCTGATTGGCTGAGAGCAGTGCAGTTCAAATGTAACACCAGTGCAAAAGTGTAACACCAGTGCAAATTACACATCGTAATTCTGGATTGTGATTTGCAGAAAGACAATGAGAAATTTTGTAGGCCACAGATCTCATGTAAAGCAATGACAAAAATTTAGTACAGAAACTCTGAAAAATGTTTTCTCGAATGCGAAAAAAATGGCTTCAAGAAGCATCTTCCGGCACTTTTTCCGCGCGAAAATTTTCATGTTTGTATTATTAAGCAGTAATCATACGGTTTTTCTCGTTCAATTTGAAATTAATTTGCACTTGGGAGTTTTTCAAAAAGCTGAAATTACACTCGCCGAAGCGACTTGTGCAATTTCAGCTTTTTGAAAATCTCACTCGTGCAAATTAATTTCAAATTGAACTCGAAACCGTATGATTACCTATAGAAATATTTTTCGTAACACGCGCAATTTTTTTGAAAATTGAGGAAAATATACTGTAAACAATAGGCTCCATTTGGCGCGAAATTATGCTAGGATATTTGTCCGCGGACATTATCTGTTCCGAGAAGCGAACAGTTTTCCCAGGAAAGCTGTCAGCTTCGAGGAACAGGTAACGTCTAATTAAGACAAATATTTTCGGATATTCCCCAGTTTTAGCTAAGGAATGCTCGGTCAAGTGAGGCGTTTACACCAGTCGCGCGCGGGCGAAAATATTTGCTGGATTACAAGCGCTGTTGTACATTTGCTCTCTTTAATCGATGAAAGCAAGAATGTTAGCCATCGGGAAAAAACAGGAGCATTAACCCATTAATGTTCAACAAAACACTCTTGCGGAGTCTCAACAAAACCAAGGGTAGCGATTAACATATTGCAAAAATGAACAAGTTAGTAGATCAAAACCGCCCGAGAAACCTAGGTCATTGTTCAAAATTTTATTGGTAGCTTACCACAAGCCATAACTGAAGCTCTCAAAACCAGATTTGTAGAAGTAAATCAGTTGGAATCGCCCGTAAAAAAGTTTCAACGTTGTATGTTTGTGTTATTGATGATGTATAACTATGCAATTTGTCACAAGCAAACAAAATTATGACCTTTAATTATGGTCTGTAGCAGAGTTCATTATCATAATTAGGTGTAATTTGTAATCAGTTGAAGTTAATATTACTTTAGAAAACTTACAGATTTCACTACTTGGTAACGTTTGTATTTTTTATCTACACAACTTTAATCAATATTTTGGAAATAAAGCGGGGTCAAGAATATACTTCATTCCAATATTTGGCATAAATTGCGGCTTGTTGTTGTTGTTAAGTCTCTAACCGGAGATGGGATGTCATATTTCTCATATAATATTGGAATTTAGAAACCTTGCAACAATGCTCTTCAATTCTTTTGAGAGGTTACTTGAAACACTAAGTGTACTTATGTTAGAGCGCGAGTTTCGTCCGTGAGAGAGCGATGAAAATAAAATAAAGCTTAGTGTTGCTAATAACTGTAATCCGTGAAGTTAGTAAACCAATTAGTTACCGTTACCGATGATCCTTAGTTCTGTATGGGAACAACCCTGCTCTACATCGACATTCAGGACAAACTTCTGTATTTAATGATCTTTCCTCCGTATTCACGTCCTTTTTGAGAATTGTGAGACAAAAAACTAGTATAACAAATTAAAAACAGCCCAATATATTCCTGGACGAGAGTATTCTCTAACATAAGTTTTATTTTGTTTCCTTACAATAAAGAAAAATGGCAAAAAGTACAAGACTTCCTACGTCATCTCTTTTATGAGTCATGCATTGCTAACATATACATATGACGTCATTAAAGAGTGATTTCCCATCTCGATAGAAACGTGATTGTCACTAAAGTAAACGAGTTTTTCTTTGTTTACACGTCATATCGCTATTGAATAAATGCTTTTCTAAATGCATAGTGACTAAAAAGGCCTACGTTAAATGATGTTAACTTTGACCGTTAAACTTTTTTCGCAGGAAGTTGAATTACAATCAGTTGAAGTACTTGCCGGAAGGAAGTCTTAGCCGCACTCCCATGTTGAAAGTCCTGTAAGTGATACTGCATGCACTGATAGCAAATTTAAGCTAACGAGCAGCAGTTACTCTCTGAGGTAAAGGCACAGTTAGCGGTGATCCCCTTGACTAGCAGGCAGCAGTGACTGCCTGGGCTAGCGAGAAGCAGTTGATCCCTGGGCTAACTCCTTGGGCTAGCGAGCATTTAGCGACTTCCTATTTTAGCGAACAGCAGTGACTCCCTGGGGTTGCGAGCAGCAGTGACTTCCTGGGGTAGCGAGCAGAAGTGACTCTCTGGGCTAGCGAGCAGCAGTGACTCACTGGGCTAGCGAGCAGCAGCGACTCCCTGGGCTAGCGGGCAGCAGAGGTTAGCAGGCAGTTGTGACTCCCCGGGCTAGTGAGGAGCAGTGACACCCTAAGCTAGCGGGCAACATCAACTCCCTCTACTAGCGAGCAGTAGTTACTCCCGGGTTAGTTGGCAGAAGCGACCCTCTCGGCTAGCGAGCAGCAGTGACTTCTTGGGCTAGCGGGCAGTAATGTATTTCATGAGGTAGCGCGTAGCAGTGACCCTCTGGGCTAGCTAGTGAGCAACAGTTAATTGGCAATCTCGCTAGAAGCGGTCTACTCGACTTAGAGACCACGACAATAATTTTCCTTTATTTTTGTCAGTGAAAAAAGATATAGTTAAAAAACATTGTTTTTTTATTTTCCGGTTTTTTTTTGTGCTTTTTCGCAGGCCAAAAATTAACTTTGGTCCAACCGAGGTTACCGACCGCGATCAGAAAGGTTTTTTGAAGCGTGCTACGTACTCCACTGAATGCAGCTCATGTGATTTTTTACTTGTATGCTCTTTAGATTCACTTTTGAGGTAAAGGGTACGTTAAAATTGATCAATTTTCAAGACTTGAGAGACGCCAAAAGTAAATAATGGCATTCTGCACAAATTAACCGTAGCTGTCGTCCCGATAAATTTCTTCAATAAATTCTGCCGCAGAAGTAACACTAGGAGAAGACGAAAATCTTAAGTTTCCATTTGCAATTAGTGGCAACTAAATCCTGTACTACTGTCAAGCATACTGGAAGCTTCAGGGCTATGGGTCTGAAATTGAAAAACAACAACAACGAACACTTGACAGTTGTTCTCTTAGGAGTACATTTATCAAATGAACCTGAATGACCACACGGTTTCAAGCTGAATGCTTGTCTTTTAGTACCAGCGTGTGCACCTGGAGTTTCGCAGGTCTTGATATTACCTTAAATCAATTTTAACGTAACCTTTAAAGAGCTACTACGGCCAAAAAACAATTCTCTTCTTTGTTTCGATTTCAAAACTATGTTAACTAAACACTAACTGACCGAAGTTTTAGGTTCTGATTTTAAAAAGACACCTGTTTATTTTAACTGGGATTTTCTTACTTATTGGTCCACCATTACTAACTTTAAAATCTTGAGAGAACTGGGTCGAAGAGTAAACGACGTCAAAGGCTGACTAGTTTAAGAATGCAATGCGTGTGTACGCCGCTGAATTACTGTTCAGCACGGGAGTTTTGGGCTTTCAAAGCTTTGCCAACTTTGCCTATTGTTATGGTTCGAATTTTTTGGGAAAATAGCGCTATTTTGGGGTGCCCTCAGGGATTTTGTTGTCGGATATTCAAAGTCGACCTCAGCAAGCACCGAGTCTAGGCGAGAAATTTAAGGTCGAGCAAATTTTCACCCAAGGGTAGTATCCTTGGGCACTAATGTAACCTGAAAAGTAGGAAACGACGGACGGCCCACGGGGACGGAACAGTGTCGCCCAGCCGAAAGGTCGCCCCGCCATCATCATCTAGACTTCCACGACCAATTCTTCCGTTTACACTGATCTAACATGTTTAATTTAGGAATTTTGCCGTTAGATAATTTTCCGAAAAAAGAATAAAGATAGCTCGCAGGTTTTAAAATTTGCTTTCGGGGCACTGTGTCTTCAAAACATAGTTTGAAGTGTTTTTTTTTTTATCTTTCAGTGCTTGTTCTTCACTTTAATTCGTACACGCGGTATCGTAACGTCTTAACTGATCAACAATTACAAAGAGACAATTTATTATATTTAAGTAAATTATTTGTTTTCGGTTAAGTCGGAGCAAGGAAATAAATGGCAAAAACGAAACACTACGCAAACCAAAACGGCAACAGAATTTAGTTCAAAGCATCCAAAGAGGTGTGATTATATCACACCTGTTTTTTTTAGTATGACGCGCGGTGAAAAAAATGAAGTGCACACAACCGAAAAAAAAAAGAACTTACTAAAAAGAAGAAAGCATTGACTAAAATTTCTTACGTGTGAAAGGTGAGCCACTGGAAAGGGGGTCACAAATTATTTGTCTCAAAAATCGGAAGGACGCGCGCTTTCAGTTCTTAGCACTTGAATCTTAAAAAAAAAGACAACAACGGCGAGCGCGGTCTGAGTTAGTTCTTAGCACTAAAATCAATCTTAAAAGAAAACAACAACAACGGCAACAGATCTTTCGTACTGGAATTTTTTTTTCACTCCTTCTTTAATATGTGCATAGTTAGTAGAGCCTGAATGCATCAGACAGTTCCTTGTTGTCTTGAACAGGTGGGGGGCATCCGAGAAGAAATATATGTAACGATGGGGTGCAAACAAATTTGTCGTACGATAACAAACATCCTTATCCGAGTGCCCATCAAGTGACTTGTGAATACGATACAACCTCCTGTTGGGTGAAGCACCATCAGATGTGGCAGCAATAACCCACAAGTTGCAAGAGGTCTCAAGGATACAGACAGCTTCCCAAAAAAATGGCATCAGCTGAGCAGCAGTAGCACCTGTAGTGGCAAAGTGAGCTAAGCCAAATTTAAGCTCTGTACAAACGCTACGTACCAGGAATGCAAGGGCATGCGTAGCAACATCATCAACCTTCTCAAGAACTGCAAAGTTCAAGTTTGGGTCTCCAAGATCAGTAAAGCCAATCAATTCACCAGTTGTCTTGTCAAGTACAAGATTTGCTATAACTTTCATTTCGTCAAACAGGACAACAACATATCGTTGTACATCAAAATAGCAGTCAGTCTCAGTCCTGAGTTGCTCAATCACTTCCTCTTGAAAACCCCGCTGTGGCTTTATTGCATTTCGGTAGTCCTTCAAACGTCGCTGACTTGGAAGAACCAAAACCTTGCTTTTTCGAAGTTCCTCATAGCATGAAGGTGACTTTGCTGCGAGGGACAAGCAGAAACGAATCAGCATTGGGTGATGAGGTACACCAGTGCGGCTACTCGAAAACAGTTTTTTTTGCTGTTGCCAGAATAGATTCATAAAGGGAGTTATTTCATTATCTGTTGAATCAAAAAGTTTGGCAAAGTCATTACTCAGTTCATGATCCACTTCAATGTTTGATTTTTGTAATTCATTGCGCATTTCATTAGGCTCTCTTTCAAGTTCATAACATCGCAGCCTTTGCTGTTGCATGGTCAGCTTGATCCTCTCTGGATCAGTTTTTTATATAGGAGCATTGACATGAGTGGGTGTTAACTGATGCTTGCCTTTTGCCTTCTTCGCCTTTCCAGAACACGTTTGGTACTCCATGGATGCACTGCACGCCTGTTCAAGTTTTCCACACACAACCAAACAGTCCTTTACTCTCCAGTAACCTGCTCATCTTCTAACCCCTCACTCATGGGAACAACATGATGGAACAGTGTGCTTGTCATCTCTAGAGTATCAACTCCACAACACAAGCTATAGTTCTCCTCCAACAGTTTAACAAGACCATTTATGGATATATTCCTGACTGTACGCCGATAATCAAGGTAGACAGGATGATCCTCGGGAAAACAACAGCCATAAACTCTTACTGTGAATGCTAGACTGTCATCCACAACGATTTCAAACTTCGGAAGAACGTATGGAATCTCCACCTGTTTTAAGACAGCTCTGTCAGAAAATGTTCCAATGTTCCAGTTTTGAAAGCTCTTTAGCTTAGCCAAGCGCTGACAAAACTCCGTGAAAGTCTTGTAATGCACTTGCGGCGAGGGCTTCTTGAGCAGATCCCGGACAACAGTTCGCTTAGGTCTTGGCTCAGGTTTTCGAGTCTCGTGACTTTTTTCGGCATATTCAACTAGGGAAGAGCTCCAAACCGAGCTTTCTTCTTAGTCATTTTCTCTGAATGAACTACAAATAAAATAAAAAATTACACGCTAAGTTATAACAGCGAAATAATGGATGAAAAAACCGAAATACGACTGCACAGAGAGCATGCAGGACTACGTGTATGATATCTAAACACAAATCGACACCGTGACAGTCTACACTCGCGTGTACAAGTTCGAGCTACTTACATATTTCAATATCATCAGGCTCGAAGTGTTTTTCGCAGGTAAAGATCCTGTCCTTCGACTTTAAATGCCGCATCGCTTGCTCTTGTCTTTGTAATTTCGTTCAGCCACTCTTGTCTCCATTTCTTGTGGGCCTCGTCCTTCGGTGCAGGCAACTTCAAAATTCCAATACCTTTCGTCCTTCTGCTGGTCTCACAGCCAAGCACAGCGCAGTTGTCACCGGGCATAATTGCCCTAGGACGCTATATTTCTATTTGATTTGAATTTATATTTCTTGTACCCGAAAATTCTACCGAGTATCAAACAATTTTGTTACTACAAACGAAATAACGCTACTCTATACGCCATGTTGCTTTGTGTGCGTGTGCACGGTCGTGAACACGTGATCACTCAAAAATCGGAACAAAGAGTTTCTCCTTTGAAGTTCACCGGCCTTCATAACCAGTCCCCTCTACTAACTATGATATGTGCCTTTGAATCTTAGCCATTGTTAGATCTCGAGTATTCAGTTGAACAAAAGAAAGGCCTGCTTGAGCGTTTGGTGTTGTGATCAATTCGCATGATTAATCAGTTAGGCCACCGCTATATAAAACGTCCAACTTTAATCATACGGTCGCTACCACGAAAATACTTGTTTTCGAATTTTCACAATTAGTCGCGGTGCGAGTTTTATAATTGTTCGACTTGCGCCACAATTGCATAACGAATTTTAAATAAGTCGCGGGAAAGGGTTTTAAAACCTGTTGGGCTCACGCGAAAATGTGCAAATTTAAATTCTATTGAATGAGTCGCGGAACATATGAGTTCAGAATTGTGTGGCCCAAGCGACAGAAGCGCGAAAGTAAGTGGTTTTGGATCATTCAAAAGTAGCGGAATGAGTCTCTGACTGCTAGGTTAGTGGTGCAAAAAGTGAGCGAATTAAAAATGCTTGGTTTGCACAACGGTGCGAGAGTTTCAAATTTGGAAAACGCCCGCGGATTGAGTTTTTACTTGCATAGCTTGAGCAACAATAATCAATAGTCAACAATAGTCAAGAATGAGTTTTAGAACGAGTCTGTCATCCGTTGATTTCGAAATGACAAGTAGTTTGAGCTACCCTTCCCTCCCGAAAATATGCGCTGGAAGAGATCTTCTTTTCTGTAACCCGGTAGGTGTCATTGTCTATGACAACAATTTCACTTACCCCTCCACCAGAGAGGATCGTGTTTGTTGTTCTGCTAGTGTACGAAAATTTTAAATCTCGCGCTCGGCTGATCAGCTAAGCGTCGGCTCTTTCAACCCTTTGTATTTCTAACAAAAGAGCCACATGTCCTCGAACAATAGCAATAACTATAGAAGGAGTGTCGAGCTTGCTAGTTGTTAAAACAATTTCGGAATCAAAATTTGATATGTGACGTGAGTTAGACCTTAAAACCCGTGTTTTGCATGTATAATAAATTGCGTTTACATGCTGAAATTTTAGCTAGTGAGAAAATGACGTCATCTTCTCTAGATCCAACCCTCCGGGGTCTAATCGGTCAGTTTTGAACGTGAGTAATTGCGGACCGCGACAGCCAAAACTTACGCGCAAAATAAACTGACAGCCTTTGGATAAAACTCAACGCTCAGAACTTTGAAGTTAGTTGCTAAGCAAACAAGTTTCAAAAAGGAAAAGATGTTTTGATCATTGTAGCACTTTAAATCGAAACTGGAACTGCAATGCATACAAGTATTGAAGGAAGATACTCGGAAGGTCAACAAACAAACTTGGATGGCAAAAGAAGTATTTTCACCGAGTGAGAGTGACTGTGACAGATTTTAATCTTTTTTCGCGTGCAATCCAAGAAGATACTACCGGTCTGAGCTTATAGAAAGATTTGGTAAGGTAAGGAATTTACTGTGATGTGCTTTTTAGCCCTCATTTAGACTCAACTTTTGAGATTTTCTTTTTTAAATTTGACTTGGCTAGGAAGTAGTAGTAACTCCCTGGGCTAGAGAGTGGCAGCTACTACCTGCGCTTGCAAGCGGCAGTGAATTTCTGCGCTAGAGAGCAGAAATGACTTCCTGGCCTATCAAGCAGCAATGACTCCCAGTACTAGGGGGGAGCAGTTACCTCCTGTTTTAGAGAGCAGGATTAACTTCTTGGGCTAGAGAGCAGCAATGACTTCCTATCCTAGTGGGTAACAGTGACTCCCTGGGCCAGCGAGCAACAATGACTTTCTGGGCTACTGAGCAGCAGTAACTTTCTGGGCTAGCAAGCAGCAGTGACTTTCTATCATAGCGAGCAACAATGACTCTGTAGGCTAGCTAGCGAGCAGAAAGTACTCCCTGGACTAGCAAGCAGCAGTGACTTCCTATCCTAGAGGGCAGCAGTGACTCCCTGGGCCAGCGAGCAATAATGACTTCCTGGGCTAGCGAGCAGCAGTAACTTCCTGGGCTAGCGACCACCATAGACTCTGTGGCTAGAGAGCAGCAATTAAGTCCTAGGCTAGCGAGCAGCAGTTACAAAAGGAGGAATGACTTTATTTGCTAGCAAAGAGCCTTTACACCCTGGTCTAGAAAGAAGCGATAACTTTCTGGGCCAGCAGAGAGCAGTTACTTTCTGGTCTATTGAGCAGTAGTTCCTGGTCTAGCGAGCCGCAGTGACTTCCTTTCCTAGCAAGCAGCCGTTACGCCCTGGGCTAGAAAGCAGCGCTTACTTTCTGCGAGGAGCAGTTTCTTTCTGGTCTAGCAAACAGCAGTGACTCCCTGGGCTACCGAGCAGCGGTTTCTCTCTGGTTTAGCGAGCATCATTCACTCTTTGAGCTAGTGAACAGAAATATCTCCCTGGGCTCACGGGCATCAGTGGCTCCCTGGGCTAGTGAGCAGCAACGCACTCTAGGCTAGCGAATAGCATTGACTCCCTGGGCTAGCGGGCAGCATTGACTCCCTGGGCTAGCGGGCAGCATTGACTCCCTGCGTGGATTGGTGATCAGCAGTGACTTCCGGGTTAGTGGCCAGAAGTGACCCTCTGGGCTAGCGAACAGCAGTGACCCACTTGTCTAGCGGGCAGGAATGTACTCCTTGAGTTAGCGGGCAGCATTGGCACCTGGGCTAGCGGAAAGCAGTGACAAGGAGCAATCACTCTTTGGGCTAGCGAGAGATAATTATTATTTTCTTTCTGGAAAAGCGAGCAGCAATGACTCCCTGGATTAGCGAGCAGCATTGACTTGTTAGGTTAGCGAGCAGCAATGACTCCCTGGACTAGCGAGCTAAAGTGACTCCCTGAGTTAGCGAGGAGCAATAATTCACTGGGTTAGCAAGCAGTAGTGACTTTCCGGGCTAGCGAGCAGCAATGACTCCCTGCGCTAACGAGCGGCAATGGCTGCCAGGGCTATCGGGCATGAATACCTCCCTGGGCTAGCAAGCCACAATGACTCTCTGAGCTTGCAATCAGCAGTGCCTCCCAGGCCTAGCGAGCAGTAGTGACCCCCTGGGCTATCAAGCAGCAATGACTCCCTGGGTTACTGAGCAGTATTGATTTTCCATGCCAACGGGACCTTAGCAAGAAATTATTATGATTTACTTGTTTCTCATTTATTGGAAGGGAGAACGGGAGTTAAAAGAGTCTCTTCTGGTCGTGTTATATGGTGCATGTGGAGAAAAGAGCTACTGAAATGCAGCGAGGATTCTTCTTAAGTGCCCAAGGACAAGATTGCTGACAAATGATTTTATTTATCTCTCGCTGAAGCAGCTTCTAAAACAACTGTCATTGTTAAACAAGATTAAAAAATATACGATACACAAACCACTCGATCTAAAACCCGTTATGCAAACCCACGTTCCGAAAGATCAGCTGCATTTTTTAGCTGAAGATAGCCACGGTGGGGTGGCTTGTGGGTAACGCTGTAGAAACCAAAAACTACAAGGGACCGCCTACAATAATATAAACGCTCCCAACGTAGGATCTACAAGATATGTGATCAACCAAAAATCTATATTAGTGACGACAAACAATAGGCTACAAGCCTGAAACCACGTAACAGACGTTTCCAGACACCAATATGACAAGAACCGATAAAGCAAGTCAGTTCAAAGTACGGAATTTGATTTAGTGAACGAGTTATTTTGCAATTCTTGTCCGTTGGTTCTTGGGCTCGCGTTACATATCTTCGCTATACACAATGCCGACGAAAGGACGGAACAGTTGTGCTCTGTTGCAGTCCTGCTTTTTCTGTTCTTGTCATGTTGGTGTCTCGAAACGTCATTTACGTGCTATCAGCCTTGCAGTCCAACGTTTTCGATAATGTTTCAGTCAAAACGCAAAATTCCAAGGCTGCTCAAACCACCCCTGGCAAATGCCTAACTGTGGAGGACCTGGACCATACGAAGTTCGCATAGTAGGGCCATTAAAATGCAAATGTATTACCTATGGGGTAGTGTCAAAATCATAATTTATAGCGAAATTGCTGTGTACTAGTGCACTCTAAAAAAACGAAAAAAGAAACACATTTGTTATTTGTTAAATGGCTTTTAACGTTTGATTATGACTGTTATTCCCGCATTTGGCATTTTTGTGTAAAGGGTATATGCTGAAATTGCTTCAAACATGGTGGAAACTAATGTATACCAGTATCCGCAAGAGCAAAGACAAAACCGCAAAGGCGATGTTTGCAGAGAAAATAATGGGAATTTGACGCATCCCTTAAGTAAGTAGTAGATAGCAATTGGAATTTTTCTTTTTAACCCGGAGATTGCGTAACAATTCACAGTGGCGAATCCAGACCATGAGCTAAGGAGGGATGGGGGGGGGGGGGGGCGATCTTGATTTACTTGCCCTACTGGTCTTTTTCCCTTCAGTCATTTCTTCTTTTTTTAGCCAAAATAAGGGCGGGGGGAAGGGGCAGCCCCCCCGGGTTCCTCCCCTGTATCCGCCACTGATTCATAGGGTTGTAATTGTGGTGCAGAATATACACATAATATGTGCACATAGCGGGAGTAAGGAGAACTACCTAGAACTTTACCATCTAAACATTTTGGGCTTTTCAAGCTGATACACTGACACTTTAATAGGCTGATGAGCTATCATATCGCAAAGTTCACACAGCAGCTCTCGGGAAAAGCCCTGATATGTCTGTTCATAGTAGATTTAATAATCACACTTAACACCATGGAATCGTGTACAGTTTGATTTTGAGGTCATTTTAATCAACAAAAAATCGACTCGCGCTACAATTGAACTGTGAATTTAATTAGAATAAATGTCCAGTAGAAGTCTTCTGTTCCATGTGTACTAACCACACTAAAAGCCGGCATCCGAGAAGAGACTTTATGTATTTTTTTGATCAGAAATAAGAAACAAACGGCAGTGATAAACATAATGAAATTGCACATTTTTTGTTACTACTGGGTTCCCTGTTGAGACATATTTAAGTTCGCGCATGCGTCTAAGGGGCCTCTTCGAACAAGGACCACGAGGCCACCGAGTTATGTCAAGTTTTCCTCGGTTTTTAGGTCAGTTTTAGTTCACATTGTGAGTGTTTTTGTGAGAATTCTACCGTTGTATGGTCGTGGCATCACTGTGAGTTGTTCTCATGGCCTATCGTGAATTAAACGTTGTGGTTAAAGTGAATTCATCAATGGTTTGTCGCCGTTCGCAGTTACAGTTTTAACTCGACCTCACGGATGGTTTGTCGAGGGATTTATGGTCAAATGTTCAAGGATAACTACGGTTCACTTTGCTTGTCTATGGAACTTAAACAGATTCAAGGTTTTCAGGAGTAATTACGGGCGTGGAGAACGATAACAAAGGTTTATGGCTTATTGGATGGAAGGCATTTCCGAGCCC
>JAEMPF020028774.1:20000-22500 GCA_022496165.2 Catalaphyllia jardinei
AGTTGGCATAAATTAAAGGTGGCTGTAGCGCTTTGTCTGAAGTACAAGCGGAAGCTTAGAGTTGAAGTCCTGGGAAAGAAGAAGGCACCCAGCGAAGGAGCATCTGAAGAAAGGTTAATCAATGGTACATCCATAAGCCCAGGACTCAATGTTGCCGATCTAGAAGAAGCAGAATTGGAGATCTTAAAGCATGTGCAAAGTGACGCGTTCCCATCCGAAATAAGAAGTCTTCAAATCATTCAAGCGAATACTAAGTACGGTAGCCGTGAATTAGACAAAGCGAGGAAAGCTCTGTTAAGGAAGGCAAGTTCTCGAGAGTTGGGGGAAGAATACGGAGAGGTAACCTGTCAGTCACTCTAAAGAACCCTATCATCCTGCCGAAGTGGAGCCACATCACTTCATTGATCATCGGCCATGTACACGAAAGAACGCATCATGGCGGAAGAGGGATGACTTTGAATGAACTTCGTGCAAGTGGCTATTGGATTGTCAGTGGGAATGCAATGGTCAGGCAGTTTATTTCTAAATGTGTAACTTGTCGTTACCTTCGAGGGAGCCAAGGAGAACAGAAGATGGCAGATTTGCCAAAGTCGCGCATAGAGCAAGCACCACCCTTCGCCCATTGCGGGGTTGACTTCTTCGGCCCTTGGCACGTCCAACGAGGAAGAGCTGTCGTGAAGAGATATGGGGCCCTGTTTACTTGCTTAGGGAGCCGAGCAGTCCACATAGAGGTAGCAGATTCTTTGGAAACAGATTCGTTCATAAATGCGCTGAGACGTTTTATCTGTAGACGGGGATCAGTCAGGGAAATTCGTTGCGACAGAGGAACGAATTCATTGGTGCTGAAGCAGAGCTCAAGAAAGCTATCGAAGAAATGGATGATCAGAAGATCAAAGCGGAACTCCTTAAGGAAAGTATCGATTGGATTAAGAATCCAGCATGTGCTAGCAACTTTGGCGGTGTCTGGGAAAGACAAATCAGGTCAATCAGAAACGTCATGAATGGTCTCACGAGAGAACTCGGTAGTCGTCTGGACGAAGAGTCATTGAGGACCTTCCTTTGCGAAGCAGAATACACGATCAACAACAGACCTCTGACTGTAGAGACCCTTAACGACCCGCTTTCGGCGCCACCATTATCACCAAGTATGCTGCTTACAGGAAAGACAAGACTTGTGCTGCTCCCGCCTGGAGAATTTAAGAGAGAAGACCTGTACTACAGAAAGAGATGGAGGCGTACACAGCATCTGACGCAAGAATTGTGGTCGAGGTGGAGCAAAGAGTATCTGCAGCAGTTGCAAGCAAGAAAAAAATGGACTTGGCCACAAAGAAATTTCAAGATTGGAGATGTTGTCCTGTTGAAAGACCCACCAGTCTCCTAGAAACAGATGCCCATGGCTAAGGTGATAGACACGCATCCAGACGATCATGGTCAAGTCCGATCAGTGACAGTGTTGACAAGTAATGGTTCCCAATTGGAAAGACCTATCAACAAGCTTGTCTTGTTTGTAGAAGCGCAGTAGAGACTGGGAAATTCCCCGACGAGGAGCTGAACTTTGCGAAGGAAGAACATTATATCTGTAGTCGTATTACAGTTAGGTTTTTTGTGTGTGTTGAAAATGACATTTTGGGGAGCCATGTTACTGCTGGGTTCCCTGTTGAGACATATTTAAGTTCGCGCATGCGTCTAAGGGGCCTCTTCGAACGGGGACTACGAGGCCACCGAGTTAAAACCTCAATTAGGTCAAGTTTTCCTCGGTGTTTAGGTCAGTTTTAGTTCACATTGTGAGTGTTTTTGTGAGAATTCTACCGTTGTTTGGTCTTGGCATCACTGTGAGTTGTTCTCATGGCCTATCGTGAATTAAACGTTGTGGTTAAAGTGAATTCATCAATGGTTTGTCGCCGTTCGCAGCTACATTTTGTGTTAAAAGCTGATATTACTCCAGCGATTTATATATTTTTTCCCATGGTGAAGTTTAATTGATTTACTCTAGTTTTTCTTTGTATAGATTACTATTGACTTAATCTGGGTTCCAGACCCCTCAACATGTTCTCTGATAAATCTTCAGTTCCCTGGTCTGTTTTGCTATTAAAAAGAAAAAAAAACCAGCAAGTTGATAGTGAGCGGTGTTTTACCCTAATTTAAGTTTTGGGACTTCTGCGAGCCCCTGTCTACATCGGTCAGTTTCTCGTTTTCAGAAGGCGTGACACGTTACAGATTCAAAGGACAGAAGGCAGGACTCTTACTCATAGGGTTCTCCTTGGTTTCAAAAAAAGCTTATACAACCGTTCTTTCGGATGGGAAAAATCGCGTAAAATTGCAGATAATGGGTCAGTTTCCCACTGTTAACGTGCAAACGACATGTTTGAGGAAAGACTATGAAATGGTGTCTTTTTGGCGTAGCCGAATGCTAACAATGAGGAAATACAGGTTACGCAGGAGGGAGGGGGCGTCTTCAGGCAAAATCAGTGTTTTAGTCATAACTACCACTGTGACGTCA
>JAEMPF020028774.1:27500-42500 GCA_022496165.2 Catalaphyllia jardinei
AGCGCGCGCTATTGAGTCTCAGAAAAACTCTAGTAAGCCACCTTAATACTTGTACTCGTTGCTTGATGAGGATTGCCAGCGGAAATCAGGCTCTTAATTTTCTCGTGTTATGGTTCCATGCATGTCGCACTTTTTAGTACACCGTTTTGTACTTTACTCTGAAACTTTTTCTATCAAAACCTTTCCAATGCAACAAAATTCCATCCAAATTAGTGTATAATTTCTTGTTTATTTTACCTCTGTTATTGTCAGTCATCTGAGAGTTCAGAAAAAACGAGGCTGCATGTTTGTAATCCATGAACTTAAATCATACATTGAGCTCTAACTTTTTTCTGATTGGCCGAGAGCGTAAAGTGAATTTTCGAAGTCACGACATGTGAAGCATAACTGTAGATTATACAATTATCATTTCAAGGACACTCAAGGTCACGGATTATCATGTTATGAATGACCGCAGTGCATGATTTCCAAGGGTAATCATGTTAATTTCGCGCGCTTTGTGTTGCTTCCCGTCAGTGAGGAAGCAAAAACTTTTTTTTTTCGCTCAATGTATAGTAAATCAATTATTAGGTTTGGTTTTGGTAATATCCAGAATAATCAAGATCTCGGTAAAGGTTATCAGCCGAGGCCGAAGGCAGTTGCACGCAACTGAGTTGCTCTGGAAAATAATTAATAGAGGTAGTTTTGAAGCGGTTCCTGAAAAAAGAGAATATGCGGAGATAAATTAATTTTTATTACCTTGCTAAAATTTAGTTTTATGGGTCTAAGATAAGTGAATGATAACTCAAGATTATCTAGAAAAAGAGAGGGATCAACTGATTTGAATGGCAAAAAAGAAAACAAGATCATGAAATTTAACTTTGAAAACAAAACGTTATTAGTTCAGACAGAAGTGTTTTTAATAATTTTTCTTAAAGTGAACTTTTTGAACAATTCACTCCCCGGCACTTACTCTAACGCATAAGTAAACACCATCAAGAAACACTTAAAATTACAGCATGGCAATAACAGAACAAAGACTGGCCACTTTTTTTTAAGGTTCCAAAGAAATGCAAGAGCAAGTTTGATTGCATGGTTAGTCTACGAGATACTGTAGAGAAACGACATCGATCAAGAGTTCTCTTAACACGGCAACTGACTCCAATCATGCCAAAAAGTGTTTAGGTGACACTTTCGTTCAGTTTTTTTTTTGTTTTCCTGTATTGTGTTTCTTACCTTGGGAGTTAGTTCCACATAATAACCGGAAATATTTTGTCTTTTTTTATATTTTACAAACTCTTATTACACCTTATACTCATTCACTTTTTCAATTTGATAATGGCTTAACTTAACGCTGAAACGTTTCGTTGTCTGAACTGTTGTCTCGAAAAGTGTGGCCTAGACAAAAACCGGAAAAGTAAGAATTTAGAGACCTTAAGATACCCTGATATCGGTACGGATAGTGCAACCCTACACGTAAAATGTTCATGTGCGTGACCCAGAGGAGGTTGGACACAGACTGAAAGGCATCATGGTTGGTCGTATTAGCGAATCACGAACGCTCTTTTATCGTGGTCATGAAATCAACATGGCGGACTTCTGTGAAGAAGTGAGTATCAATATTGAACATTTTTACCAACTTTTTGTTAAATTTGCCATTTCAAACCCACAGGACAAGTTCGAGTTGATACTGGGCTAGTTGCTGTCTAAGACAAGTTAGGACTCGACTTCGGTGCTTCACTGTCGGACTTCGTTAAGCTTCGTGAAATTTGAGTTGATGTTGCATTTTATCGATTTCTCTCCAATCCCAAACTTGTCAGACTTCAAAATTAATATCCATCCCAAAGTAAGTTAATTTCCTAATGGAAAATGATCAGGCGCCCCTAAGCGCCCCTCTGGTTAGTGAATCATACGATGCTGAAGTTGTTGAATTTTTGCCACTATTTGCCTTCCCGCGAAATTGTGCCTGCAGTCCCGGCGTAATCTCCTGGGCCCGATTGTTCAAAACCCCGATTAGCGCCAATCTCCGATTAAATATACTAATCCGCGATTAAAATTTAATCTGCGATTAGATTGCGTTGCTCAAAGCCCGATTAACGCTAATCTGACTCTAATCGGCGGGTTAAATTTAATACACCTCCAAAGGAAGATTAATTCGCTAATCGGCCGATTAATATTGAAATGAAAAGGCCGTCTTGTTGTTTGGCCTTCCTTGCGTGAGACAAAGACGAGCACGAATTTATCAATATAACGATAGCATACTAATTTACAGCAATTAAAAGCTTCACACTTGCTACAGATTTGGCAAAACCTCAATTGAATACAATACAAACCTCATAGAGGCGGAATTACAGAGGAAAACGAATTGTTATTACACTCTGAAACCAATCGACCAAGTGCTGATAACACTACAGTTTTATACGAGTGGTGTCTTACTGCAAGTTATCGGCGATACAACTGGAGTAGACAAGTCCACCGTTTCACTGGCAGTCCATAACTCGGACGCCATATTGAAAACAATCACAGTGCTTACTCACGGGAAATTGCATTATGGGATACTAATTGTCGATTAGCGAGACAATATAAGTGGTTGTTACACCACGTACTAACCGTTAATCAGCGATTAACTAATCTGCCCTCTAATCGGGCTTTAAACAACGTTCTCAAATCCTCCGATTAGCTAACCCGGTGTTAGCTGTTTTAATCGACGATTAGGCTTAATCGGAGGTTAGTTTAATCGGGATTTTGAACAACTGGGCCCTGGTTAAAAAAAAAAAAAAATTTAACTACTTTTCTTCATTTTACCAGGTAAAATCATATAATCAATTATTTCTTGTTCAGAACCAATGGAGCTTTCAACCAAAAATAGTTATAGTTTGTTTTTAAGACGTTGCACCTCTTACCGTTTTCCTGCTATACATCTGAATACATGTATTCGTCTGAAGTTTGAGACTTTTTGACGGTAAATAAGACAGCACGATCGCCAAACACTAAGCGAAACCTAGTTGTTTTCGTGGTGTTTGTATCCTTTTAACTCCCTTTTTGTTTTCCTTGCAGTTGTTAGGTTGCACTGATGTTTTTATTTTTTATGTCTGTTGCCTGGTGGACTGTGGTTTTACAGGTTAACGTTATTCAGGGCTCAACAGTTGCCTCTTTAAAATGAGGGGAGATTTAAAAACAAATTATCCAGTTGTTGAAGCAATTCCTTTGTTGTTTCTGTGATATTTATTTAATTGTTCTTGCACGCATAGGATAATGTTTCTTTGAAATTCTTTTTTTAAACAGGGATCAGAGTATACACAATTGATTAAGAACTGATTTCCAGTTGGATATTAATTCATAACCAGTGTTGTAACCAGGAGCTGTGGAATGGCTATGAAAAGAGACAGCCCCTATTTATATGCTGTCTCTACAATGTAGCTTTGAGTATGCTTGATGAGCTTCTCTTTATGAGAAGGAAGCAGCTTTCTTCGCACTGTAAAAATCTTAAAACTATTTATCATTATGGTGACCATTCTGTCCTGAGTCCATTAATTGAATTTATAGCAAGAAGCAAAGGCAATGGGAATCCAGTCCACAGTCAGTAATGGTCAAACATTGGATTACAATAGTTTCCTTTCGAAAGGTTATAATTTCTTAGGCACAACTAGACACAAAAATCAATTTAGAGTCCTGAAATACAGGTAAAGTGATAGACCTAATGTTTTTTTCTATATATATATATTTGGCCTTGAATATGAGCATGCTGGTCACTGATTGCTTAGAATTTATCAGCCAAATTTTATTTCATGTTCTATTCTCTCCAAGGAGACAGATCAAGGTTTTTATTTAGAAGATAAGTGACCACTTTAAAACATTTGTGTGGTATGGCAGCCTAGTCTCGACTTGTTTTCAACATTAAAGACAATATTTGCAAATCTGGGCTGTTTGACTGCCAGAGGCTGCCAGAGGCTCAAGCTAAACTACATTTAATAAAACATACAAATTATTCTTGTCATACCCCGGCCCCCCCCCCCCCCCCCTCCCCCAAGTCATATGCCCATCGATCTGGTCACCTCGACTTTTTGTAACTTGCTTGACTGACTTTGCAGTTTTTTGAGTGACAGGGAATATGTCAGGTTACAACAATGTACTACCTCACATAATTATGACATGCATGTACATGTAAGGTTTCCATGACCAATGTACAGTATTGCAAAGGCTTACGCACTAGGAACTATGATATCACTGTAAAAGAAGATTGATCTTTACTTGCAAACAGATCTTTACTAGTAAACTCCTTGCAAAGACCTTAATGTACTAACTTCTGTTGATAATAACCATGTCTCAGGCAATAATACATGTATGACATGTTGGCACAGTGCATAAACAGTGTCTCTTGAGTTCACTGTAAAATAATAAAGTAGAGCGTTTGAGCCATAATGGTATTGTCAAATACAGCCTGAAGAAAATAAGCTTACGTGAGCCAAAATTTTCAGTCGCGACTTCAAGGTAATTGGATGAGAAGCGTAAACCTGCATTACTCTGGAAGCACAGGTATTTAAGTGTTGCCATACGCTACAAAGTGGCAGGATATGTAGAGGAAACAGTACGTTGTAAAGGTCTATCTGCGTTTGTAGAATCTCGATTGATCGGTCGATCGCGCGTGGGCTCATCTTTACTCTGGGACTCGACCAGAAAAAGCCACGATTTTGTTGTCTTCATCGATCATCATGTGTAGGTAAGGTAATCCAAAGAATTGTGGGTCAGAAGAACGTTCGATGTCCAGCATTTATATCGAATATATGAGCGAAATTCCGCTTTAAACGTATCTTCGGTCGCCTGGCCAGAGATCCGAACGCCACGGGAGCTCGCGTAAACTGAAGCGTATTGGATTATTTACCCATGGCGCATTTCGGGCTGTGTCCAACCTCCTCTGTGCATGACCATTTCGATTAAGATACTCGAAGAATTAACGCGCGGGGATCAGTAAGGATTGTTTACAAAGATGGCGGCTGCATGCGGCGGCGAGGTTGGCTCTTTTTCCTCTGAAATAAGTTGACTGAATTGTTTAATAGAATCTATCAAATGTATCCAAAATTCATCTTTGTGAATGTTCTTTCTTTAGAAAGCACGCCAATGATATGGTTCTTCTTCATTCGTTCGACACTGAGGATGAGGACAACGAAATAATTATTCTTGTTGTAGATGCTTTGAGCAAAATTCCGTCTAGTGTTAAGTTGGGTTTTAAAGTTGACCTTGGAAGCTGCAACAAATAATTCATTCATACGTACATAAGCTTATTGAAATATCATAGAAAGATCTTAAGAAACTTGGCGGGAAGTCCCTCGACCGAAAGCTTGTTAGCGCAAACCCCGCCATTTTATCGAGGCACATCACCAAACAATTCCTTTGATTGTCAACTTCAACAGTGACTCCCATGCTAAATTTTTCAATGCTATTTCTTTTGCGAAACTCAAACGTACGCGTTTGAGCAATTCTCAGGAATCCCCCCAAATAACGCCACAAATTGATATCGTTTCAGAGTTCAACCTGCACATTTGAAGTCCAAAATCAATACATTTTGAAGCCCTTTCTTTACAGCTAAAATTCAAATTTGGCAAAAATATTTGAACAGACTTGCAATAAGATTACCAAGGAGTCATACAATTTACATTTGTACTTAAAAAGTCTTAAAAACTTATTCGTTTCTCCATCATGTAGGACTTGCAGCTACTCGTAAATCTTCTACGGGTAAACTGGTGTCTACCCCGAAAAAACGGCTGATTTGAACTCCTCGTCTTTTGATTATTTTTAACGGACAATATAGAGTCAGGAGCATCGCCACTTTCAAACCACAAGCAATTATAATACTGCTTACTGAAAATAAAAGTTTCAAATACACGTAACCGTAGCTGCGTTTGATCACAGATCACAGAAAACAAAATATAAAAATTTGTTAAATTGCGGTTGTAAGACTCAGTGAGTAAGGGAGAGTACTAGCTTTTTAAGTTAATTATTTCATAAAATCTTGACCGCTAAGCCTATGCAATCAAAACAAGAATTCGTTCGCAGCGCTGTCTTGTAACCAACGATTGTTACGATAGGTAATTACCTTGCGAAAAAGTAAACTTAACCTTGCATGTAAGGGGCATCGAATGGTCCCATTCAGTTCAAAAGTGCTCGCATAATTTGGCCTTTGCTCGAACTGGTCACAGAAATTAGATGAGTGCTCGCTTGCTCGTGCTCGCAAAATTTTGCAACTGCTCGTATGCTTGGATTTTCCCCACAATTCCCTGCCTTGTAGAGTAAGCATAATTTCCATCTTGGAAAAACTGACAGCGGAAACAATGTTTCCCGTATGGTAAACTGGGAAACGTACGGGAAAACGCTTTCTCGTTTTGTTGACGTTTATTGAAGCTGACCGGCCAGCCTGTTCAGTGCCAGGCAGCAGGGTAACCCTACATGAGACATTTTGCTTGTAAAGAAGAGCTTTCTTTGACCCTCTTGAGAGGAAACATACTCACTTGTAAACAGGGCCTTAGAAAGCTTCAGATCCCTTTTATCGTCCACCCACTGAATCAAACTGCACATAAAAGAATTAAGGAATAATTGGCTGT
This sequence comes from Catalaphyllia jardinei, assembly GCA_022496165.2. NCBI lineage: Eukaryota > Metazoa > Cnidaria > Anthozoa > Scleractinia > Caryophylliidae > Catalaphyllia > Catalaphyllia jardinei. The sequence goes on from JAEMPF020028774.1 coordinate 34,079, forward strand.
AAGCTGCTGGGAATGGCTGCCTAGCTTTGCGTCTGTTGTCCTGTTTTGGAGGTGTCTGGGCGCAGAATAACGATTTAATAAAAGAGAGATCATTTCCAGGGGAGGAAAATTTACGAAGTGCTCATTGCTCACCATTTGTAATATCTTAAGGCAAAGTACTCGCTGCTCACATGACAAAATTGATCACTGCTGGTGCTCGCAAAAATAAACTCACTGCACGCACGCACTGCACCATTCAATACCCCTCATGTAATTCTATACGTACATCTCTGTACGAACCTCTTAACCACAGTCTTATTTTCCAAACAACGACGTATTACAGCAACCGCTTCTCTTTAATACACATGTAAGGAGATCAAAAGTGAGTTAAGTCCTTCTTGTCCTCCGATCACAAAGCGCCACTAGAACTGAACTCCGTGTCACACACAGATATTTCAACAGATTTATAATGTCAAATCCGTACATGAGCGAAATATTTTTTCCAGTTTTCGGTTCAAAAGAGTGGGAACTATTACATATAAAACATCCGCTTATCACCTAGGCGATAGGCCTCTGGTTAAACATAATCTATTCTTGGGTTGCACTGTCACGCAATTAAAAAATAATTCGAAAATCATTCAGTGAATCAACTCAAGAAATTATAATGTTATGAGAGATAAATAATAAAGAAACTTCTCCAAGGTTTAGTTCTGTACATTTTTCCGATCTTCAAATATTTGTCAAAATGTTAAGCACAAATTTGGAGAGCCAAGTATGGAGCCGCTATGTTCATGTACCACCAAGGGACACTAACATGCCTGCCGGAATATAGCGTAAACATCTGCAACTTACTTTTGCTACCTAGGCCACTGATCATCTGAACTGATCAATTAAACATTCAAATGAGCTTTTTTCCTATTACTATAACTTCTAATAAGGCAAAAAATCCCGAGATAAGTATATATTATTCTACAAACACGTTCATAGCTTTATGTCACGCACCGCCATAACTCTGAAATTTAAAATGCGCTTGATTTTAGAGGGGGCATGTTCCTTGAAATAGAAAGTTGTTCACAGATATATATGTTATTTACTGGGCGGGAGGTCCGAATGGTAAAAAACTGTGCCCGAGGTCACAGTTTTTTCCCATACGGGCCGACCTAGCCCTGTAAATAACAATTTTTTTTCCTGCGGTAAATTGGTTTTACAGATTACTAATGGTTTGTTTACGCAACTCATGTCATTGAATCGGCTTGCGCGCCGTCTACTTTACGATTTGTAAAAAAATCTTGGCAACGAGCGAATAATTCAGATAGTAGACAAAGAGAGATGTATTAAATAACATATAGTTTTCGAACTACCACTGTTGGTTGCATTTATTTAACCAGTTAAGTTTTCCAAAATTATTTTTGTGGTGTGAAATTTCGTGCGAAGTTTGAAGTTTTACACCAAAAACAATTTCTGCCAGTCATCACCTTTAAAATCACTTGAATCAGACTTTCCTACCGTAAATTGAATAGCAAAAAGCGAGGAAATTCGTTAAGTGTATTCCACAGAAATTCTCCTCAAACAGCAACAATCAGAAAGGTAAGCTTGACTGAAATTGACTCAAATAGAACCGCGTGGAAAACACAGGATTAAGCACCATTACAGCGCCAAGCTACAAACAACCAAGCAAACTCTCACAACTTCAATACACTCAACCTCAATTTACTTACAGTGACTTTCGAGTGATAAACTTGCGGTGACAAAGCGTCGATGGATATGTAAAAAAGGCAAAAGATTGACGATTACCGTTAACGCTTAGGAGCGAAATTTAGATAGCGGGAAAAAATCCGGCCCGTGGGCCGTTTCGTAAAAAGCTGGATTCGAGGATTGGGGATTCCGGCCCGCTCAGATGCTTGAGGAAAAAAATAATCCTCTCCCGTATCTGATGAAGATAATAGAGAGATTAGGCACCGCGTAATTTTTTCTCGCGAACTGCAGAGAAGGTCACGTGACGTGACATTTGCCGCGTATGTTTGCCGGCCGCCGTTTCTACCCCAGGATGACATTTTTACCGTTTGGAGGGAACGCGGAACTGCTTTTAAAGCTGCAAAGAGTTTCAAACGGAGTCAAGTGGAAAATACATAACTTCTCTGTATCGGCCATTAATATTTATAACAATAAGTTGAAAAAGTTTCCTTTTAAACAAAAATTAGACAATTTTTGCAAGTTCCAAGTTCCGCTGTGTCGTTGGGAAGCTTAAACAGACGAACACGCGGACGGAATGGCAAACAATAAACGGCTAGCCGACGTTCAGCGTTTGCCTTTTTCGCAGTGCTCAATCTAATAACATTGGTGGCTCTTTAGTTTTGGATTTTAGAAAATGATGACGTCACGTGCAACCCAGGAATTAGAGGTACGGACGCAACCTACATTCAAAACTTGATGAGATTGGTCGCTTAGGCTACCAGTTGAAGTGGATGTCAAATAAAAAAGTTTTTATGACAATCAACTGAGCACAATAATTTTCTTATCGTAAGTTCTAAGAAAATTGCTCTGCTGTACCAAACCTCTGTACTAAATTGTGGAAATCCTTGGAGTTGATATAATAATTATCTTCTCCGACTGAGTTATTTGGTGAGAATGATTGAGGTTGTCCGCATAGCAAAGTCGATCAAGTAATGAACTTTGTCAGTTTCCTGCTGTACGTAAAAAAATTACGAAAGACCAGCAATATAGTTCTCTAAAACTCAGCCAAAATCAACAGCAAGCTTTCTGCTGCTGATCCAAATTCATACGCACTCTGTTAGTGTCTAGGCCACTCCGGGGCCATTCCGGGGCCACTCCAGGGCGTTCATCTGGTATTTATCACCAAAACCAATTGCCGCGAAGGACTTGGAACTAGGAAAGATAAGAATCTGAATAAGGTGTTATTCTCCGCTTAAAGTTTGGCGGGAAAAACGAATCGTTGAGAATGGCTAAAAAATTGGGTCACGCTCATTAAAGTGCCCATAAGGTGAAAATATTTATTTTCTCATCTGAACCTCTATATCATTAAACGCACTTCTCGGCCGAAAAGAAGGTTTTTGGATTTGGATAAAACGCATTTTTTTTTATTAACTATTGAGAAGTTTCAAATTTCCCGCCATTTTGGTTCGCCATTTACACCAGTCTTTCGTTGGTTTGGAATGAGCTGTGACGAAGCATCAGGAACACTTGACTTCAGGCTTGACTCATCTTGCTTGTTTTACCTTTGTAAATTTAGCTTCGTGGTCCATTCAAAATGCTCCTTCCCGGCGTTTTGTATGAAATATAAAGCTAAATTTACAGATTCTATACAAGCGCGATGAGTCACGCTTTCTTGAATCTACGGCGCAATTTTTGTTGATGTTGTACTCAGCGGGTCCCGGGTCGACCCTCACTGCCTCCTCCACAGGCTTTTCTTATATTTTTTTCTTAGCGCAAAGAGAGAACTCAGAGAGAACAAAGGGGCGCGAAAATGTAAAAAAATCGTTCTTTTCCCTTGAAAATGATGGATTTTTCAGGCGATGAAGACCCCTTTCTATCGTTGAAAGACTTTTTAGTTGACAGCGTCGATGATCTAAAAGTTTCCATCGGAGAATTCCCTGCGCCCATCCTCTCCAGTTAATCATTGTACGCTTTATTCTGGCGCAGGCGACGGGGAACAAGGCAGCGACCCTCAAAAATATAGGCTGTTCATGTTTTTAAAAATTCATAAAGTAATTGCGTTTGAAATATAGGATCAGATTGGTAAATAAAAAAATGACGCTATTGGTACTTCGACGATTTAGCGTCGATATTTTGCACCTCGTGAAAACCGAAGACTTTTAGCTAAAGACCTCAAATTCATCTCAGTCAGGTAATAAGTAGCCTTCCACGCAGACGTTCTTTGGCTTGTCACCCGTTCCTCCCAACGAACGTCTTCTTAACGGACCGGTCACTTCCTTCCGGTGGCGGTTAGCCTTTGTTTTGAAAGAACGCATCTGCTGTTATGTTCATGATGTTGACACGTCTGTCGTTTGCCATATGTGCTTATGCATTGAGATATCTGCTTTCGAGGGGCAAAATGTGAAAAAAAAAAAGAATTCTATTTGTAAAATGTTTCCTACCTGCGTTCTATTCTTTTTCATTAGACAGGCAGGGCCAGGGGTTTTGGGTATACAGTAACTTGGGCCTTTTTATTTCAGGTATATGGTATTTTTTGGTCAAAATCCGGGTATAAAATAATATGTTTTTCCTGAATTTTAGGTATTCGGTATATGATACAGAAATTTATAATTCATTTTTTTAGTTTTATTATGGCTTTTACGTGCGTGATGCTCGACGCGACAGCCCCCTTCTCAGCCCGCCGGCCCCGCCCCCCCCCAAAATTACAATTTTTAAAAATTGCAATCTCATACCCAGGGCTCTATGTCTACATTAGGTACACTAAAAGCAAAGGCTAAAAGTAAAAAAATGTGTCCTACACAATCCTCCAAACCTTGGAGATATGTCGTGTAATAACAATTAGAAGTTTAAGCATTTAAACTGTGGTTAATGCGCTCTGTAGTCTACATCATAGCAGTCATCTTAAGGTGTCACTAGTTCTGTTATCGTCCCTCTTTTAGCCATTGTGCAATGGCTTTAGGTCAATGTCTAATGTAACGTATTCGTTTACCACATGGGTGATCTCACGACAAAGCTCCCAGTATTTTTCCGCCATGCTCTCATGTGATTTGACCATGCTATAATCCCTCCGAACTCCTTCAATTCCCACTTAGTAATCCCCTTGTTTTCTTACCCTGTCTCAGCTGTAAGCTATTATTCAAGCTAGGCTGTTCTCCGCTTTCCCCTCCCTCCCTCCCTGTATTGGTAGCTTTGTCCTTTTCCCACCTTTTTCCTCCAAGTGGTTGTAATTACCCTTTGTGAGACGGTGGCTTTTGCCTGCTGAACCTTATCAGTATATTTACTGATACATTATATTCCTTTTATCGTGTGTAATCCATAGCTGCTTAGTCAATAAAGGTTTTTTGGTGGTAGGGAAGTGCAACCTTGGCTGCACTATGCCCCACAGTAAGTGCTATGGCCACCCTTGGGAATAGGTCCGGATCTCTCCAGGATGGTGCCATCGTACCATCTGACCTATTGTCCTCCCAGAAGGGCACCCCTCTTCTGGTTCCTCCCATGTTACCTCCTAACATAGGTTCCCCTGGAGACGCCGCTACTCTAGGGTAGATAGGCTCTGCCTTTCCTGCCACCCATGGAGTGCCACTACAATCGGTGTTTTGTTTTTTTCTTTTTCTTGCATCTACCCAGCATAGGAAGGCGGGGGGGGGCCGGCGGGGAGCGGGGTTGCAATGTTGTTACCCATATAAATTTCCTTTTTGTGTGGCCATCCTCGCTGGTAGTTAGATCTGCCCCTCACTTTTATGGTTGTGGCCATAATATATTAAACTCCAGAATAGCAGTGTCTCATTAACCCATATCCTACACATGTCCTACGCTTTATCCTTAAATCCAAACCACATATGCTGGAGAAAATAAGCAATATAGCCATCATAGGAAACACATTTTTAAGCTGTGTACAATGATTATATCGAACACTTTAGAGCTCGCCATTCGCTGGCGGCAAGATAACCAATCACAGTCAAGATCTCACGATCCACCGAACGAGTATATTATCTCCAAACAATACACCAGTTGCGGAGTGTTACCGGGCATTGGGCTTAGTCACTCCAGGCTATCGGCAACTGACGAGATCCAGAAGGATCAAAACTGCGGTCTTGCCTGAACGACAAGGCTTCGAACCTCCAAACAAAAGAGGGACTATTAAAAGTCTCAAGAAAACCAAAATACATCGCAAAACGAGCAATGATGACAACAATGTAGAGCTGGATGAACAATCAGTGGAAGAACTAAATTCGGAGCCTTTGCCTGAATGAAACCAAGCAATATCATAAACAACACGCAAAACAGTCTTCAGATATGCGCGTGCACATTTATATTGTCAGTTCCAGAGAGAAGGAACTGGAAGGACAAAAAGCTACATGAAATTCATGCAACAAAGAGAAGAACGTCTCTCTAAGACAGATTTATAGCTTTCCACAAGGAAATTTACAACTCTTTCTGGCGAAGCCGGACAAAGATAAATGACACCCGTGATAAGAAACAGCATAACTTATTATTATTATTATTATTATTATTATTATTATTATTATTATTATTATCATTATTATTATTATTGTCATTGTCATTGTCATTGTCATTGTCATTGCCAATGTCATTGTCATTGTTATTGTTATTTCAAACTTTGTCCCTTCAGGGCTAACATTCGAGAGAGCCTAAAACATATCTTGCATTATAAAAGAGACTTGAGAGAAAAATAACAGGCAAGAAACAGAAGCTGTCAAACTCTGAAAATTACACGCGGATAACAGCGGAAGCCACACAGACATCTGCCCTCCAATGGCTCTACTGTTACGAAATGTCCTCCTGAAAACACAGGATTATTGCTTAGCGAAATATTCAAAAATCCCTCGATCGTAACATACAAAAGGGCAGATTCTTTAAGATATTATACTAGTTCGAGCAAAACTTCCTAAGTGGCTATTACACGTGGATGGGAGTCGCGCAGGCCTGTCACCTTATTGTTATCATTGCAATGAAGCTAATGAAGAACCTTTTGCTGAGAACTACTTTTGAGGAACAGGGTGACGAAGATTCGATGACCACGGACGTTGGTCGGCCGCAAAAGGAAGCGAAAGAGGGAAGTGAAACACGAGTTTCTCTTCTACTAAGATCTGTCTCATTCAATTTTAGGTGTTTAGTATTCTGTTTTAAAATAATTTTAGCCGACGGTATTAAGTATCACACATTTACGATTTTAAGATATATTGTGGGGAAAATATAGGGTTTATTGGTGTCCTACTCCCTCCTCCCCCCCCCCCCCGGCCGGGCCTGAGTAGAACTGTTTGGAAGTAGAGCGTATGTTGCTTCTTATCATGTATATCATATTTATCATCGTCTGGTTTTTCTTCGGAGACGCCCTAGCTTTACTTCGAGAAAGATCTTATGTTTCTTCCATTCATTTGATTACGCTTAAGTTTCTCCTCCTTTGTACGTTCTGGCACCACATGGCCACATGATTGAAATGTAGCTGTTTACGCAACCATCCCTTTGCGGTTGGAAAAAGCAAAACTGTTTTATCTATTTATTCATTTATTTTTATTTATCTACTTATTTTTATTTTTTTTAAATGCATGGGCCATTTTCAACAGCGGTTTATTGCAAATCCAAACTGCCTTACAATTTTTAGAAGGTCGCCAATGCTTCACTGTGCAGCAGCTGGAGCAAAGAAAGTCCCCATGGTAGAGCCATGGGGAAATGCCTCATCTATGGGATAATTTATAGCGAAATTGTGGCGTACTAGCGAAAACTAAATCTACATGGAAAGCATATTTTTTAATTTGTTATATAGCTTTCAAAGTTTGATTATGACGGTTATTTTGCGCATTCGGCATTTTTGCATGAAGGGTGCACACCAACGCACACCAGTCTAGTCTCAAAAAAGACAAACGAAGACAAATACGCGAATGCGATGTTCGCACAGAAAATAATTCGGCATATCCCTTCAAGCAAAACACGATCAGTTTTTAGCATATAAACATTGATTACGTACAAAAGGCATCCCACAATTCCGGGATATCAGACTTTTTTTTAGACTGAGAAACAATATGGAAAGTGTTCAGTAAGAGAGTTTTGTTTTCCCGTGTTTATTTTTATTGGTCCTTTTTTTTGTACCCTGGTATTTCATACCATGAATGGAACCTCCTACACCACACACACTCACTCTTTAATTTTCTTTTTATTGTGCAATTGACACTGATTGTTATTTTTGTTGGTAGGTACTTGGAAGAAAACCAGTTGATGGAGTTACCTGAGGGTATCTTTCGTGAAAATACCGAGCTTCGGGAGCTGTAAGTAGAATTCTTCATCTTACCTATATTACCATATCCCAAATCCTAATTGGCCAATTAGAAGCCGTGTCTACTGTCCCGATATCCTGAGATATCAAGTCACTGATCTTATAAAGCTACCATATCATGCTTACTTGGCACAAAATTTCACAAAAAGACAAAAACATGTAAATTTTATATTTCTGTTCGAGACGGACAAGACATGGTTAACAAGTAATCTATTCATATAATTGGCTCACCGAACTTTTCCTCAATACGATATCATGCTCATCAGTTTGGTCGAAATTGGGTATAACAAAGACCTAATGGCAGCTCTTTGGTATGCTTCATTTGATCTCGTCATGGGTATTTCGGCTCTTGTGCGTCTTGTAGTATAAGCAAGAGAAAACTAGAGAACGTGTTCCACACAACCAAGATGGCGACTTGTTTATTACACGTGGTCCCAGCATGCATTGGGGCACAACTGTTTATGTAATAATCCT
>JAEMPF020028774.1:47500-55000 GCA_022496165.2 Catalaphyllia jardinei
ATAGCACTTTAGAGTGAAGGGCAACAAGATTCGTTGTCCTTGAAGAAGCAATAGAGGACTTCATAGGAAAGCAAGAAAGCATAGGCATGAGAGCAAACTCCGAGAGAGACGTAACCTTGCTAAAAAAACTTTTTTCAAAGGAAGGTAGAGCTCAGGAAAGTTATTTTAAAATAGTACATCCCGCTTAACTCAAATAATTGCTAAGCAAAGACGTATTCACTGTCAGAACTAAAGGTGAACGTCCCTGTGACTACGAGGCTACACTACTACGAAGGATGATTGCAAGTTGTGAACAATATCTTAAACGGGAAAAATATCAAGTTAGTGTCATTAACGATTTTAGCGTTTGAGAAAAATCGCAAGATGCTGCAGTCCATTCAAGAACAGCTCAAACACAACGTAGACGGAACAAGCAAAAGGAGTCTGTGTCTTTGACAGAAAAGCGAATCAGTGTACTGCACAACAAAAACCTTCTTGAAAAGTCAAGTCCGGAAGCGCTTCTACACTCTTTCTAGTCTCTTTTTCGGCCTTTAATTAAGGTTACAGTATACATTCAGGGGTGTCTTGCGTACAAGCGATGTAGCGCGTCCGGTTTAAACTGTAGATATCCAAACACCTATATCAAATTAAAGCTTATAGGACTGGCTATCAGACTATACCAAGAATTTTGAAAAAAAAAATACAAATTTTCGAAATTTTCACGACTTCTAAATGCAAACGCCCAAATCACATTTTGAACGTTACATGTCAAAGCGAATTTTGTTTTTCGCCTATTTAATGTGTTCCTCTGTTTCCGGGATCAAAGCGCTAAAACACTGTGTCTGCGAATTGCCATCTTCAAATTCAGTGAAAAGTTACAGAACATTTTTGAAATAAGGCTAAAAAATATGAGATTAATTGAACAAATGTCGCTCTTGAAAAAAAAAAGTATTTAGAAATAAAAAATTCGCAGACACGTTTATATTTTTAGTGCGGAGCTTCAGCCCGCGAAGCAGCCAGCAAAGCACAATAGTTAAAGAAAATTGGTAAACGGAAAAAAAAAATTGCTTATGACGTCAGCATACGACCGACCGACCGAGCGAACGCCGTCTGTACAGACTCTGGGGGAGGAGGAGGGGCGTCTCGAGGTAAGCCTTACGGGGGAACTAAGGAATGGCGCGCCATCTTTTCTTCGGCAAAATTTGTGAGAAAAAAAAACTATTTTGTATTTGTTTGTCAACAAACGATCGGGGACGTTGATTTAACGTTAAAGATAGAGTTTATCTGAAGCAGAAAACGAAAGGGACCGACAGAGAGCAAAAGTTAACAGCCCAAAAAAATGCCGTGAATTGAATGCCGTGAATTGAATCGAGTCAGGGCTAGAGAAAGGGGATAAAACCATACCAAACAATGCCGTAAGGCAGGTCGACTGAGAGCTTTAGAAAACAACGGAAATATACCCGACAAAATTGACTCGGAACTACAGAAGTTTGCGCGTCGAAATATGGTGTGCAGCTGTGCAAGAAAAGTCACATGATTCCATCAGGTAATCGATCAACAAGAGAAATCAAGCGTGCTTTGTGTGTTTAGAGGAATTACAAAACGGTAAAGACAACGGGAAAAAGTTGTTGATTCGTTGATCTATCGAAAGGTTTTGTTCAGTTCACTCTTCCCAACTTAAGCTGGAAATTCTGCCGATAGGATTCACACTGAAGTGAACTGCCAAATCTGTGGTAATCGACATTGTTACATAGAAACTTTTTTTTCCATAAAAATTATCCAGTTGCTTCAGCAAGATAAGCTTGTAAGTTAAGGTTACATCTTCTATAGAGGGTTTAAAGTCTCTTTGATTTTCTGATCTGAAACCATGCTGTGAGAAATTTGATACATTTCAACACTACAGTTGTTGAAAATAACTTTGCATAATTATTGTAAACAACTACACAGTAAGCTTAAGCTTAATATATTAGCTTCTTGTCATTTTTCGCCGTATAATATAACCTCTGGACTAAAATAAGTAATAAAACTTTATTTTTTCCAAGCGACTACCTGGCTCATAGCGACGGTAATCAATCAGGAGCCGAGAAAGACAATAAGCTATTGTTTCGAGAACAATAAACTATTGTTTTCTAAATCCAAAATGGCGGAGGTTATTTTCAACCAATCAGGAGGTGAAATAAGAATGCAAGATGGCGGTGCCCATGAAAGTCGGGCATGTTGGAAAACAGCCCACTAGCCTCAACGGAGAACTGGGATCGGTCTCACAGATTTCCATGGCGACATAAAACACGCCAGGGTCTCTCAAAAATGTCACGCAACTTCAAAATCCACGTGACTAACTTTGATAAATAGGAGTTTGTTTTGGGTGGAAAATTGCAAACCGGACGCGAAGGCCTAGGATCAGTCTCTCGGGCTCGTCTATAGGTCAATTGAGAATCAATCTATACACATGTAAATCAAATGTGAAACAATTTGTATTTTCAAAAATCCTAATTCTTTACAAGAGGGACCTGTGTCCAATTTGCAAACAAGGTGTGTGCACTACTAATTGAAATACATCAAGTGAAAATGCAAACCTAAACTCGTTGATCTCAACTGTTCCCTTGAGAAAAGCATCATTCAAAAGAATCTTAAACAAACAAAAGACATTTCAAGCCATTGTTGAAGAATTAACATATTAAGTCAGAGATGAAACGTGACATGAATTAAGTAATGATCCAGATAAGAACTATAGCATTTTCTATTGTTCTGCGGCAATACGCTTTCCCCACATGGAAACGGTTGTGTTTTTAGACGAAGAATTTATCAATCGATGGAAAGCAGGTTTACAAAATAAAATGTATTTAAACTCTATTTTGAAAGTTAGTTTCTTTTGTGTGAAAACATTTCAACCAATCACAACAGTCGTAAACAAAACCAATAAAAGCCTCCAATTTTCCAATGTTCCCCACATAGGATTACTGTGGTATTTAGACTCGGAAGAGATTTTGTCGAAAGGAAAATAGTTGAAAAATTAAAGATGAATAAAGATACAGCTACCTGAAGTTTTGGTAGATTTTGCTGATTGAGCCAATCAGAAGTATGATATAACAATAGCAATGTTGTGCAAAAGTTAGCACCTTTCTGCATTCCTTGCCGCGTGTGCTATCCTTCTTACATGGACCGTTACTTAAAAACCGAGGGCACGCTTAGAAGCTAAACATATCATCTAAGGTTTTTCAAACAAACGTTTGCGCTTGAAGTAAAGATCAAACACACATTGCAAATCGCATCGCTCCTGATTTATCAGCTGCACAAATTATAGTTCGGTCTAATCGGTTCTCTAATAGTGGCAAGAATAATTCACTTACATCAACCATGGTCCTTTCAAATTCCTCCAAAGCGATGCTCAGCTCTTGATCACTTAGTTCCATAATCGCCAAGACAAGAATGCGAAAAAGTGTGTCCAGCTTCGTCACAAGTAAAATGATTTTGCCCAAGTCTGAAAGATTTGTATATAAAAACGTGTATCCAATGAGAAGATGGGGGATAGGGGATATGCGATATCACATGGTTAAGAACTATTGTAAAGACGGGGGATAGGGGGTATACCTATGCCATGAAATTGTTATAAACAAAACAAAGAGTCTGATGCATAATTTATGACGTTTATTGAATAATAACAGCATGAAAACCAAAGAGAGAATTGATTACAACTTTAAGTCTTGACTGTCGGTACTCCACAAAGTGTTGGGAGCTAGACTCGTTTCCAGTTTCTCGGAATCTTTGTCCCAGGCCCGAAAACGCACGATATTCTGGCCTATTTTTCTTTGCTTTTGGTCACGAAGTCTTTGCTTGATCCGTTCCTTATTCTTAGCATAATAACTTAATTCTCCAATATTTGTTGAGCCGTTCCCTGTTGTTTTTACAGTATTGTCTGCGGTAATTTGTGATGTGTTCCTTGTTTTGTTGACAATAGGCTCTCTGGCTGTTGGCGAGCCTTTCCCTGTTGTTTTCATACCATCTTTTTTGATGGGTTACTCTTAGATCATTTGGAAGAACTGTTTGTAAACCCTCGCCCAACGATTCATTATTGCTACGGGACGTGGCAAGATGGATTCCGAGACATGAAAGACGCGGATTTACAATTTCACGAAGGGGTTCCTACCACCTTCCATTTGCAAAAGTTGTTTCCGAAAGGTGGTTCACTCGTGTTAGATGATCTGATGGTCGAGGGAGGTGAAGACAAAGAGTTGCTGGACAGCAACAGCAAACATTCACATCACCAAAATATCACAGTGTTGTACTTGTGCCAGGACATGACCAGGGAAATACGTAAAGAGTATTTCCAGGAACGCCCACTACATCGTAGCCTTTAAAAATCCACGAGATCAATTAGGGATGAAGAATTTACTGCTTCAAGCTTTTCCCACTTTTTCCCTCGCGTACTCCTTCAACACATATTTTTGGTCCCGTGGAGGAAAATAATGATGAAAACATAGAAGACGAAGACGAAGAAGAAGAAGAAGAAGAAGAAGAAGAAGAGGTAGAAGAGGAACAGGAAGAAGAGAAGCCTGAAGAGGAAGAGACTAGCAGCTCCGAAGAGGAAGAAGAAGTGGACGAAGACGATGAACCAGATCCATGGCGCCCGTTACGTCACAAAGTCGGAGAAGATGTCAAAGAAACCTACCTGAAAGAAGTCCAACAGCTCCTGGATAGGGTAAAATCCTAAGAGTATGCTGAAAATGCCGCTTTCAATATTCTATTACCTGTAAGTAGAAAAAGGCTACGATGGGCCTATTTAGAGCGTCTAAAATGGACTCACCATATCAAATACAATGCAATACACCGTAAAGTCATAAAGACTCTTCGACGTTTTATTGAGGAAGATTACATGGATTTTGACGAAGCGGCCAAGTTGGCAGTGGCAAAGCGGAAATTCCTAATAAACAGACTAATGCAAAAGAAGTTACTCCCTGAGAATAATGATGAAGAGGAAGTAGAAGAGGAGGTGTAAACCTGAGTTAGCCATGTGACCCTTATAAGAGTGTGTTTCTAGGGTTTTACTCATTATTTGTAAGACGCCACACAAGATGAGTTGCTACAATCAACTGCCGGAAAATGACCAGAAGTTTGTATGTAAAAAGGCCTACCACAAAAAAATATTATGCAAAGAACAGAGAGCGAATCCTCACTGCATAAGTAGACGTGCGGGGAACTACGAGTTAATAAACAACTGATGATCACGAATCACGAATCAAAATTCTAGATTCCAGCTAAAAGAAAATTTTAGTAGAATATTAACGCTCTTAGAAAATATTGAAATTCAGAAATTTAATTAAAAATTTGTGAATGGCCTTTTTCACGGTTTGCTTTGCTCATTTGCATTAGAAAAAAATCTAGCGTGAATGTTAGACAATTTCGGGCCATTTTGCAGTTGCAACCACTATTTTGTAGATGCCTCGTATCCACGTTGGATTGTATTACCATGCAAGTGAGAAAAACTAACCGTGAAAAGGGCTATGCTTGTGAACACATGTTCAATAGGTCAGAAAAGAAGAAAGGCTAAAAATTGGCCAAGTTGCGTAGACAAAAATCGCGTGTGTGATTTCCTGTATTCTAACAGCTTTTGGAAGAGTAATGATGAATCTACGATTTGATTCTAACCAAACAAAATTTAGAAAGTATAAAGACTATCCCTTTGCGGTTGGAAAAAGCAAAACTGTTTTATCTATTTATTTAATTATTTAATTTTATTTATCTACTTATTTTTATCTTTTTAAGTGCATGGACCGTTTTCAACAGCGGTTTATTGCAAATTCAAACTGCCTTATAATTTTTAGAAGGTCGCCAATGCTTCACTGTGCAGCAGCTGGAGCAAAGAAAGTCCCCATGGTAGAGCCATGGGGAAAATGCCTTAACTATGGGATAATTTACAGCGAAATTGTGGCGTACTAGCGAAAACTAAATCTACATGGAAAACATTTCTTTTTAGTTTGTTAAATAGCTTTTAAAGTTTGATTATGACTGTTATTTTGCGCATTCGGCATTTTTGCATGAAGGGTGCACACCAGTGCGCACCAGTCTAGTCTCAAAAAAGACAAACGAAGACAAATACCCGAATGCGATGTTCGCACAGAAAATAATTTGGCATATCCCTTCAAGCAAAACACGATCAGTTTTTAGCATATAAACATCGATTACGTACGAAAGGCATCCCACAATTCCGGGATATCAGACTTTTTTTTAGACTGAGAAACAATATGGGAAGTGTTCAGTAAGAGAGTTTTGTTTTCCCGTGTTTATTTTTATTGCTCCTTTTTTTTGTACCCTGGTGCAATTGACACTGATTGTTATTTTTGTTGGTAGGAACTTGGGATACAACCAGTTGAAGGAGTTGCCTAAGGGTATCTTTCGTGAAAATGTCGAGCTTCGAGAGCTGTAAGTAGAATTCTTCATCTTACCTATATTGCCATATCCCGAATGCTAATTAGCCAATCGGAAGCCGTGTCTACTGTCCCGATATCCTGAGATATCAAGCCACTGATCTTATATTGCTACCATATCATGCTTACTTGGCACAAGATTTCACAAAAAGACAAAAACATGTCATTGGTATGCTTCGTTTGATCTCGTCATAGGTATTTCGGCTCTAGTGCGTCTCGCTAAAATACGAACCATGGTTCGACCAAGTCAACTGGTATGCCGCTGCGCGCAGTGTAAGAACGTAAGTGGGACAAACATTTTGCATTGGAACAAGTCCGAATGCCCATGGATAAACAGTTAAATTATTAAATGACCACAGAAAAAGCAACGGCGTGGATTTATGCAGTCACTTTATTTGAGAATAAATTCAATTTTCTGTTTATAAAACAGTACACACACCCGACAACTGACAATCCAAACTTATTCTTAAGCTGAAAGTTAGCGACGTTTGCTTGCTTTTACATTATTGGTCTTGATAATACGAATGCTACCCTGGTCTTCGAAGCCTCTCACATTCAATCTGATGACCCCAAACTCTTTGGTTCCTCGCAATTGTATAATATGTTTAGTATGAAGAGAAAAACTTGAATATATCAAGTGAAAACAAGATGGAATCCACGAAGCCGTCTGCGTGAATACAACCAGTGTCATCACAAGTTCCATAAGGGAACTGCAGTTTAATTAGGGTCGCCTACGCCGTTTCTTTCCAAAAATTCAAGTTCGGCTCCTATATCTGCGCTTTTTAGAGACAGGTGATTATATATCTCTTAAGGAGGGAGGGGGTGGGGAGAGGAGGATATTCGGCTAAAAAAAACCAGTAAAATTTTGCTAATACCCCTTTAAATTCTATTTTATTGAAGAATACCCTTTATAGCTATTGATAAATGTCGTGATCCCCACTCAATTCCTTTAGACACATATTTGTCCTTTGACTTTTACATTTAGTACTCAAAACGGTCATCTCAAAAAAATATATTTTATATTTTTTACTATGATACTGAATTAAAGATTAATAAAGGCACAATGGCGCAGTATATTAATCGGTGTCTTCCCCAT
>JAEMPF020028774.1:60000-76763 GCA_022496165.2 Catalaphyllia jardinei
CTCATCAATGACGCTGCTAAACTGGGTGCTCGGAAAGAGCGTCAGCGCAGATACTTCAATCGTGACAAACGTGTCCTTTCCCCTGTGAGGACTGGCGAAACTATCCGCGTTCGTTCACCTTCGGGAACTTGGAGACCAGCTGAATGCCTCAAGGAAGTTGCTCCCCGATCGTACGAGGTCCTATTTGATGGAGCGGTTCGTCGTCGAAATCGAAAGGACATATGGCGAACTGCAGAACCACAGAATATGCAGACTTCTGAGGAAGTTGAACCCTTTGCTGAAGTTCAAAGGGCTCCTATTGCGTCGCCAGGTCCTGTTCCTGAAACTCCTTTGGTTAGCCCGGCGTCGACACCCATTGAGGCTGATTGTGTGGGTGAATACGCGTCACCATCTCCTGTGACGCCACCATCTTCCGTGCCTAAAGGTGCAGCCCAGCCGCTTAGGAGATCCACGAGACAAAGAAGACCTCCTGCGCGTTTCAAGGATTTTATCATTTCGTGACGTTCGTGTAAGAACATCTTAAGCCGTTGTACGGACGTGTGCCTTACGGACATTGTCACAGTGAAATCTCAATGAATTGGTCCAGAATTATTCGTTTATTTTATTTATTTATTTATTTATTATTTTTTTTTTCGTTAACGGGGAAGATGTGTCGATATTTATTAGCATATTTAGATAACATTTGGTGCGTGCAAATACTCTGCGTGGTATGTACCCGATTGTGCATATTTAAGTCGTTTTGTAATTTATGCGAGTGTCAGTTTTCATCCTAGCTCGGTTGTTATCAAGATGTCTTCCGACAGTTCAATTAAAGATACATAACGTTACACCACCATTAATTACACCATTTTGAAACAGAACACTTGAGCGTTTGTTGTCAGACCTGATCATTCTACGTATCGTTGTCAGATGGATTCTAATTAGTTTGTTCCACTTTGATATCGGTGACAGAACCACTTCTAAATTGTCTAAATCATTTGCTGTTTCAGTAAACCTCTTAAACCAGGAACACCTAACTATTTGTATTTAGACAGTATCATTTCTCAATCATTTATTCCATTTCGCAAACCATCACTAAACCATTTTTGTTTGGTCTGTGCCATTTAATGATCTTACATTTTTGGTGGTGACGGCTGCCCATAGTGAAGATCTTCCTGCAAGCCACACAAATAACAAACTTGCCGCGGGAATCTTCCCGTTAAGGTAGTTAACCCGGCAATACCATTGGCTGACTAAAACCACGTGGGAAATAACACACGCCATCCCACGAGTTGGAGAGAAAAAATCCACTTCAGAAAAGTGCTGAAAAATTGTTTGTTTCCCTGGTTTGTTTACTTCGAAGCTTCAGCAAGAACCTTTCTGCAGGGAAATGTATTTTGTTGAAGTTGTAAATTGCGTGTCAGCCATGTGAGCGTCAAACCGCGTGGAGTTGGTTCGGTTGATTGTGGGAGGAATTTCACGAAGACTTCTTCAAGCTAGCCTCCATGGAACTGTGTTCATATATGCTGATCAATTTTATCAGACTCTAAGATCCGAACTTCACATGAAGATAAAATTTTTTAATGAAAGCTATTCACTCTGGGGTGAAGTTGTTCTTGTTGCCGCTTAGTTGGCGATGAACTTGACGAAGCTTGTGAAATGCCATTGATGAGAACTACGGACGCTAATTTGCTTCTTTACGGCTTGAATCGATTAAGTTTAGTAGATCATGTGTTATCTTCTTCGCTTGATTAATAGGTTAGTTTCTCTTTCGTTGTTATTCCAGTAATGATTCTTTAACTAAAAATTTATTACATGCAGATGTAAAAAAGTGTTGAGTACAAGAATATTCGCATTCGTATTTGTTTCCGCGTTAAGCGTCTCATGTCAATTTGTGTACACGAGCTTAGGTGTTCTATCTTTTTGCGAACCAAAAGACTGTGGATAAATTTTCTGTTGGCTAATTAAAATAAATCGTGTTGTTTTGAGAAGAGTCTTTTATCAGTTTGTTTTTTCTCGCTGCCCAGCTGTTTTTAAACTTTAAACTTTGCACCATGAATTTTACCAGAATTTCTTGACGATAATTCGTACCCACCATTTGTCAATGTCACTGACATTTTTAAAACATATTTATTAAAGTAGTATTAAATTAACCACTGCACGGCGTATGTGTACGTGTTTATTTAATTAAGCTTAAGTTTAGCTTACTTTTGTTGGTATTTAAACTTATCTCAAGCACGTAAATATTGTATTCGTGGCAGCAAGTCTAAAATTTTGCCGAGATTTCCGCAGTGAATCTCACCAAGAATTTCGCTTCCCATCTCCAATCTTGGCGAGATTCCCGGCCAGATTGCGCAGATTGCCAACGTGAATCTGCTTCTCCGCGAGAATCTTGCCGAGATTCGCGGTAGGATTCCGGCAAGACTATTGCTTCCCGGCGAGAATCTCGGTGAGCTTCGCGGGAGGATCCCGGCGAGGTTTTCACCGCCGGGATTTTTGCTTCCCGGCGAGGATCTTCGCGAGATTCGCGGCACGATCCCGGCGAGGATCTTGGCGGGATCCCGGCAAGATTCACGCCGAGAAGAAAAATACCGCGGCCAAAGTCTCGCCGGGGATCCCGGCGAGATTCCCGCCGAGATCGCGGCGGGATCCCGCCCAAATCCCGGTCCTTATTTTACAAAAGAACAATGTAATCTTGAGCTTAGAAACATCGCCGTGGAAATATGGTAGCCTGACGCACGAAACATATGTTGTGGAAACAAGTTTTGCCACTTGTCAGAAACATTTTTGCTTCTGGGACACAAATTTTGCATCTCAAACATCTTTCGTGAAGTATATATGAAATCATTCGTTGTAAATGAAAGTGAAGAGTGATCATCGCAGTAAATTTTCCAATTTTAAGCAATTGGAAAGAAGAAGCCTGAAAAAAAAAAATCAGGGCTTCAACGGGATTCGAACCCGTGACCTCCGCGATACCTGTGCGACGCTCTACCAACTGAGCTACGAAGCCACACATTGGGAGCTTGCCCAGCTGGGGTTTGCTTCTTTAGTCATTTCTTCTTTTTCTATCAAAATAAGGGGGCGGGCCACCCGGGCCCCTCCCCTAGGTCCGCCACTGCTGCAAGCAAACAACCCCTCCCCACCCCGCTGCTCCACGACACTTCACTAATATGATGATAACAGCCATGTTCATGCCTTCTCAGGACTTGCACTGTCTCTTTGATTGGTCTCCATGATGTCCCGTTGCAAGGGCCCCAGCTATCCCTTGGCTTGCCCGAGAACGCTTTGCAAATAGTGTACACTGAAGCCATTGGGAGGCATAGGAATAAGGAGGAGTTCATTGGATCGGCCTTCCATCGCACGGAAAATTTCGTAACCCTCACCAAGAGCAGGGAAGGCAGAAGAAATTGTCTCTTGGACTTCCGCGAGGTTCCCGTGGCCATCCTTGGAGAATGTTAGTTTCTTTTCTCCTAGGCCATTTAGAGAAAGATCGATTCTTTCAGCAGTTGATGGCGGGGTTTCCTGACCTGCAACAGCCAGCCAAACGAATGACCTAGTTAATTCCATGTATTGTTTGAATGTCCTCGCGAACAGTGCGCAGCACGGAGACCGGCGACTTGATCCACGCGGCATTTGTCCTCGTACAGGAGCTGGCGGCCGATACCCAAATAGACGGTTGTGCTCACTCCTAACCATTTCATCACGAGCATTACCATCTGTTTGGCTTGGGACACTGTTTGGTCGTGGATGCATCATGGATATCGCGGTTGTTGATGATGTCTGGGATGTTGCCGGGAAGCTTTATTTTTGTTAGGATCACTTTCTTGAGGAGCTTAAAAACCAGGCTTAAATAGGTACCCGAGCCTCCTCATCGCAATTTGAGCCTGTAATGGACGACGGTGAATGTTTAGCTGTACCTCAAAAGAAGATTGCGGTGTTTGATGGTGAATAAAAAAGACAGACCAAACACGACTCCACTTGGGCCATTGGTATTATCTTTGACCCTCTGGCTCTGACGAGTATGTCTTTTAACGAGCTCCCTTTGCTCACTGCTTTGCTGTACGAAAGAATGGGAGGGTCTTTAAATGTTTTTCTGAGCACAGGTTGATTCTTTATAACATGTCACTTTGCCATTACGATATTCTTAAGATTAGGACAGAAGGGCGATATTCTGTTACAAACGGTGAAATTCTTTTGTGCGTTTTTTGTTTATTTTGTAGCGCCGACGATCTTTTGCTAAATTTAACTTCTGAAAGAATGTTCTCCGAAAGGTTATCTGGATAACCCTTCGCTCCTGAAAAGTTTCCTCTGAAGGAAAAGGGTGCGGCTTTTTATCTCTACCGTGGAAGATAAACTGTAGGCGCATTCACCTTGCAAAAGCTGCGAAATCCTTTAAGAGCGCTTTTCTTATGTGACTATTATTTGTCACGGCCGTAGGAATATAATTGAGCCCCCTCGACAGAAAGTTGATTTCTTCGCGTGTGAGATCGTAATCTGAGAGGTTCTTTATGCGTGCTTTCTTTGATTCCATTGTTTTCTTGGCTATATCTTTCTTTAGGAGAATTTGCAGTCACAGGCAACACTCTTGGATAAGATTCAACTTCTTTATTTAGTTCCCTCTCTAATTCCATCATCTTTTTTTCTGGATTCGTTCGATCTTATCAGCATGTTCCTTAGCTGACAGTTGCCTATTCTTAATCGGTGTAACATCTGTGATCTTTCCTGATTCGAGCTGCTCGAGTTTTCTTAGATTGGTTGTTCTTCTTGGAACCTTGCACAAGCTGGTAACAAGAGGAAAGGAGTTGAAGTAGTTTATGCACGTTGGTACATCCGTCAATATATGTAAGCACAAGATCGTAGAAGACACTTGACTAGAACACTCCATTGTGTGACTAATCCAAGATTGCATAACAAAACAAGTCAAAGCTCAAGAGACAGTCGAGGCTTGAAAAAAAAAATAGTTTGCAATAATTGATGCGAGGCTAACAAAAAAAAAACACTTATCTTTTCGGGTCTAAAACCGGCTTTATGTCGGTTTGGCTTTGCTTACAACTTTCTCGCAGTCAATCTGCAGTCGCATCATTAAATAAATCCTCCACAAATGTTATTGTGTTGAGGAGGCTAGGCTACCTTTGAAACCGGGTTTCTAAGCTCCCCAAGAAAGTGCTCCCCCCGCCCAAAAAAAAAGTGCCGGTGCTGCCGGGATCCCCGATGCCGTTGTAAACGTCGCAGTCATTGCTGATTAAGACTCAGAGCGGTTGGTGTTTCTTATATATGAAATGAGCCGTTTCCAAAAGTCGTTGCGCACACTCGCGAAGCACATTTGGATCCATATTGTGGCAGCAAAAGTGCAGTGAACGAGGATCGTGACAGAGATGACCGCAAGCAAAAATCGGAAAATTGCGTGACGTAAAGATGCCTGGACCATTTTTCGCAGAAAATTTGCATAGTTCATTTTTCGCAGAAAAGTGCATGGTCCTTTTTTCGCCAAAAATTTCTATTGTTCATTTTTCGCAAACAATTTGAATGGTTCATTATTTGCAGAAAATCCGATGCTGGTGATTTTGATCCCATAGGGAAGAAAACGTAAAGCTTTAAGCAGTAATTCGCGAGGTTTTATAAATTTAATTTTTTTGAAATAATTTATTATTTTTTTCTCTTTTCTAAGAGTAAAGTCTTTCCGTCGGCCCATTAGTGTATAAGCACATAACAAAACAAGAAATATATAGTTGCTAACATAAACTGAATATCTCACCAAGTTGTGGATTTTTCCCTGTCTTCGTTGCTGTTACTCGTAAATGGCCTCTAACCTTTGAAGTATGTCGGTCATGAGAAAATCTCAGTATGTATAAATTAAGAACACCACACCATGAAGGTGCTTGAAGCAATGTTTAAAAGACGAACAAGGGTATTCTATGGTTAGAAACCACGAGGCATGGGCGGGAGGTTTTAGACCCGATAAAAGACAAGCGGCGAGCTTTTTGAAGCTCTGGGCTTAAAAAATACTCTTGGAAAAGCGTGTGTCAATAGACAATTATACTTTTGCAGTGGCAAATCCAGACCTTGAGAAAATTGGGGGAGGGGTGGTCTTGATTTTCTTGCCCTGCTGGCCTTTCTCCCTTCTGTCATTTCGTATTTTTTTCCCCAAAGTAAGGGTGGGGGACCCCCGCGCCCCTTCCCTAGATCCGCCACTGTTTTGTGAACGTTTCAAATTAACATACGAGAAAATCATTAGGCATCAAATTGGTGTGCAAGATAGTCAAATCTCACACGTGTTTTGTAAAGTTCTGTTTCTAACCGAAAAAGACGTGGCGTCCTTTTTCAGAGCCTTTCAGAAGAATAAAAATGAGAGGAAGACAGGAATTTAATCCACAATGAGACCCCAAAGTCAGTACGTGCAGTCACCTATTTCTTTCTTTTTTTTTGCTGGGATGGCAGAATGGTACGAAAGACAAAGATCTATTAATCAAGCCTTGCACTTTTACAACTTACACAAGTCTTTTACAAGTCTTAAGTGCAACGCTTGGACAATAATATAGCCAATATGACGGCTGAGTCAATAAACTTTTGGCTTATTAAATTTGTCAAAGAACTGTCAAAGAGAATGGTGAAAGGTATCCTCCCCGATTACTGCACAGAGTTGTGTGTGCGATAAGTTGAAAGAACATTAAATATATACCCACCAATACGTAACTCAGTTGTTGTGTTGATAATTAATGAATTTTTAAGTCACGTGCAATGTCTTTATATCTGATAAAACATTGAATACTAATGTCGAGTGTTTTATCAGCTTATAAAACACCCATATCAATAAGAAAAAGGTTAATCAATACAAAGTCACTGCACGCGATATATTGTAAATGAAGTGATAAAAACAAAACATTCGTGCGCACTTTCTCTCTTTGCAGCGTTTTAGCGGATCAATCTGTAATGTACTTGTGCAGTAGGGATGTTAGGATACAGTAGTTCCGGAATCGATACTGGATGTTCACTTAATTACAAAATTTTCTTTTTGTTTCCAATTAGTGGAGAAAAATTCATTGCTAATAACAAAAAAAGATGTGTCGCGAAAATGCCATCAACGGTTTCACGCAACGGTCAGGTTCTTCGCCAAAGGATAAGTGAAGATACATATGTTATTTGCCGGCTGGGAGGTCTGTATAGTGAGAAACTGTGACCCAGGACTTCAAAATGCTGCCCGAGGCCGCAGACCGAAGGCAGCGTTGTCAGGCCCGAGGCCACAGGACCGAACTAAACTGGCAAATAACATGTTTATTTATTTATTTATTTATTTATTTATATTTTTCTTTTTCTGCAGTAAATTGGTTTTACAGATTACTGGGTTTGTTTACGAAACTTTGTCATTGAATCGGCTTGCGCGCCGTCTACTGACGATATCTAAAACAATCTTCCCAACTAGCGAGTAATTAAGATATTAGACCAAAGTGTATTAAAGAACAGATATTTTTCGGCCTACTTTATGATAATTTCACCAGTTACGTTCTCCAAAATTATTTTTCTGGGGTGAAATTTCGTGCGAAGTGTCAAGTTTTTCCCAAAAAAAGAACAATTTGCCAGTCGCTGTTATCAAACCCACTTGAAATCAGACTTCTCTACGGTAAATTAAATAACACAAAGGTGGGAAATTCGTCAAGGGTATTTCACAGAATTTCTCCGAAATACTCTCACGATCGGGGGCTAATTCGACTAAAATTTACTCGAACTTAATTCACGGCGAGAGAAACACGGGTTACCCGCCATTGCAGCTCAGCTATAAACAACCAAGCAAACTTTTACAACTTCAAAACACTAATTTGAATTTACTTAATTACAGTGACTTTCCTTGCCATTTTAAAGTCAACAAAGATATAATTGCTTTGACGTTTCGCAAAAGATTGACGATTTTGCATCAGTCAATCGGAGACCCGGCCCCCCGAACCGCGGGGCATAGCGGGGAATTTAACATTTACCCAGTGTTAAAGATGGCTTATGTCCCCGCCACCCAAGTCAATAAGTTTGTTAAAAGCCTCGTATAGCGGGGGCATCCGAACACCGGACTGAACGAACAAAAAAAAAAACTCAAATAAGCATCATTCGTCTTAGACACATTGCAAAGGTCAAACTTTACCTTTCTTTGTTTCCATCAATTAAAACTCCAGGTTCGACTTGTAACGATCAGTAATCAGGCGGTCAGGTACCAAAACATCAACTTATATTTAACACAAGAGCATATAGCTACAGCTCACTAAGATACAACATGGCCGACCACGAGGTACGAACTGCCCAGGGTGCCTTGCGGCCACATGAAGCTCGATACTTCATGTATGCGTAATCGTTACATCTCCTTCCCTAAGTTCCTTAGATTCGTAGTCCAACAAACACAAACAATAATGTTCCGCAATGTTTCTATGCCTCAAGGTACTTATGTGCTAGACAAACTGTGCATACAAGTAGGTAGAACCAACAATAAAAAGAACAATAACAAATAAAGAGGCAAAATCAAAAGAGTGTCTCCTTAGCATTGATAATCTTGTAGCCACCGTGGTGGGTGACGTTCACGAGTTGGACGACTTGGTGACTCTGCAACTACTTGGGTCGGCACAACCAACGGCTGCGGTAGCTCCTCTGAGCTTGTCTCAGTCTGCTCAGTTAGCTCAGTTGGCTCACTTGTTTCGGATGGCTCCAACTTTTCAGGAGTGGCCCTTAACCATCGGCGGTTCCGTCGATACTGTTTCCCATTGACCTCCACTAGATAGGAACGGTTGCCTGCGTCTCCAATGACTTGCCCAAGGGACCATTCTTTCTCACCCGGTAGACGCATTCTTATGGCATCACCATTGTCCAACTTCGGCAATTCCCGTGTGTGTTGGTCATAATAATGCTTCTGCTTCTGCTTCCTCCTCTCAATCATCTCTGGTACGCTAGTAATCACATGAGGCTCTAACAAAGTCTTAGCTACAGGAAGACGAGTGCGTGTTCGCCTGCCATAGAGTAGCTGAGAAGGTGATGGGTGCATTCCTTCAGTAGGTGTGTTGCGCCATTCGAGTAACGCCAACAAGGGATCACGCTTATCTGCACGGGCTTTCAGCAACAGCGACTTGCAGGACTTCACGGCATTTTCAACACGACCATTACTCTGTGGATGGCGAGGGCTTGAAGTAATGTGATGAAAATCCCATTCTCTACTGAAGGACTCAAACTCTCCACTGTTGAAAGGTGGTCCGTTGTCACTAACAAGTGTCACAGGGATGCCATGTCTGGCAAACCAAGTCTTTAAGACAGTAATGACACGATTGCCTGTGGTGCTACTTAAATCTTGTACCTCAAAATAACCAGAAAAGTAGTCAACAGCTATCAGGAAAGTCTGTCTCTCAAGTATAAACAAATCAACCCCAACTTTCTCCCACGGAAGACTGGGCACAGCATGGGGCTGCAGTGGCTCTCTACATTGTTCAGGTCGATAGCTGTTACAAATACCACATTTTGCTAGGTAATCCTTGAGCTGCGCCGTGATGCCTGGCCAGTAAACAATATCACGAGCACGACGCAGTGTCCCTTCGACCCCAATATGCGACTCATGCAGGCTCTTCACAATGTCAGAACGTTCACCAGCAGGTATGACTAAACGATGACCCTTGTATACCAAACCATCCTCTGTGGTCAACTCATCCCGGCTGTTCCAATACAGCTCAATCACTTGTTTACGACGCCTGTCATTTTCACGTGCATTTGCCAAGGTCTCTGGCCAACCATTGCGGATAACATCAGATAGGATCTGTAACTCTTCATCCGTAGCAGTCTCCTCGCGCAGCCTCTGCAAACGAGTGGGAGATACGGTCAGTTCTTCATCGTGCTTGATCTGCTCTAACTCAAAGGCAAATAATCGTTCCTTAATTGAACGGACATCACTGGTTGGGACTGTTGACTGTTCGCCCTCGACGTATGCTCGGCTTAGGGTGTCAGCCAAGAACATCGTGGTGCCTTTCTTGTATTCCACTTGGATGTCATAATTCTGCAAACGGAGTCGCATTCGTTGGAGTCGCTTCGGGGAGCTGTGGATGGGTTTCTTGAATATTGTGTCCAGTGGTTTGTGGTCTGACTGGACAACTACA
The DNA here is from genome assembly GCA_022496165.2 of Catalaphyllia jardinei. NCBI lineage: Eukaryota > Metazoa > Cnidaria > Anthozoa > Scleractinia > Caryophylliidae > Catalaphyllia > Catalaphyllia jardinei. The sequence goes on from JAEMPF020028774.1 coordinate 70,092, forward strand.
TCACTTCTTCCAAAGATGTACTGATCAAACTTTTCACATGCAAAGACTATGGCAAGGAGCTCCTTCTCGATTTGCGCATAATTTTGTTCAGTAGGGGTCATCACACGAGAGCTGTAAGCCACTGGACACCCTTCTTGTAAGAGGGCAGCTCCAAGCCCACTCTGGGAAGCATCACACTGGATGACTACTGGTTTGCTTACATCATAGTAGGCAAGTACAGGGGCAGTTACAATCATTTGTTTGATGCGGGCCAAAGCATCAGCATGGGCGGGTAACCAACACCATTCAGCATCTTTTTCAGTGAGCTTCCTCAGGACTTCTGTTTCATCCGACAAGCGTGGCAGAAACTTTGCTAGATAATTCACCATGCCAAGGAATCTACGCAGAGAGTGAACATCAGTGGGGTCAGGCATTTGTACTATAGCCTCCACCTTGCATGGGTCAGGTTTGAGACCTTCTGGGGTCAAAATATGACCAATGAAGGGAACTTCTTGCTGTCTCAGCCGGGCTTTCTTCTCGTTCAGTTTCAGGTTTCTTTCACGACAGCGATCCAGGAAAGCACGCACATTTTGGTCATGGTCTGACTGCCACTCAGCAGGTGTGTTGCCATATCCAACAATCACAAAATCATCAGCTATGACCTCTACTCCCTTAAGCCCCTCTATGTGCTCTCGCATTCTTCGCTGCCAAACCTCTGGTGCGCTGCTGATGCCAAACGGCATTCGCTTCCAGCGGTAGCGCCCGAAGGGGGTATTGAACGTGGTGAGCATACTAGATTCCTCGTCAAGTTCCACCTGCCAGAACCCATTACTAGCATCAAATACACTAAAGAGCTTTGCTCCGTTTAGTCTAGTTGCAATTTCCTCAATTGTCGGCATTGGGAAATGTTCTCGTTTTATGGCGACATTCAGGTCCCTGGGATCAAGACAGATGCGAATCTTTGTTTCTCCACTTCCTTCAGAAAGAGGCTTTCTCACCACCAGCATGCTGGATACCCAATCAGTGGGCTGATCTACCTTTGCTATGACATCATTAGCTGTCATTTCCTCCAGCTTCCTCTGCACATGCTCAGTCATGGCAACAGGTAACCGCCTTGGTGGGTGGACTACAGGTTTCACAGACTCGTCAGCAACAATATGGTACTTCCCATATAGCTTTCCAAGGCCTTCAAACACGTCAGCATACTGTTCTAGTAAGGGGTCTCTACCTGTCTTCAGCACATTTACGCGTGGATCACGGTCACAATCAAGGATCTTTATCAGGTTCATTTCTAACATGGTCTTCTTGGACAGTATTGGCTCATACCCATGACCCTTGACTACACTAGCTAGTATCTTGTGAGTGTGTCCATTACGGGTTGCATATAGGGTAGCTTTGCCCTCGGTAGGTTGTTCATACCCATTGGCTAAGATCAGAACCGACTTCACTCGAGTATCAAGACACTTTAAGTCCAGATCACCAGTCAGGCCCTTGTAGACATCCAAAGGCAGAAGGTTACACTCAGCTCCAGTGTCCATCAAGAAGGCAACTTCATGGCCTGTCATACTGTCAGCATCCTTTGACACGCTGAGGGTCACCACCTCACGTCCTTGCCCGCTTGCAACGCCTGCTGTACTCAAATAAAACCGCTCCTGGACAGTAGACACCTTGCTTTTTGTTGGACACTTGGCTACAAAATGATTCTTCTTTTTACAATATGCACAGGTCTGGCCAAATGCAGGACAGTTGCGTCTTTCATGATTCCTGCCACAGAATCTGCAATCTCGAATCTTAATCTCTTTCCCCAATGGAATGTCATCAGGCAGCTCTTTCTCTTTCTGTTTGACAACATTCAAACCAGATTCCACAGTCATAACTTTAATTTGAGCAGCTGTGCTTTCTGAAGCGCGAGCAATATCTAAAGCTTTCTCTAAAGTCAACTTCTTCTCTTTAAGCAAATTTTCACGTACCTTGCCATTTCTGGTACCAGTTACTAAACGATCACGGAGAAGCTGCTCTGGTGTGAGTGATTCAAAATCACAGTTCCCTGCAATTTGGCGTAATTCCGTCATGTATTGATCAACTGTTTCAGACTCCCGCTGATCTCGAGTAAAGAATAGAAAACGTTCGTAAATAGTGTTCTCTCTAGGTATACAGTAATCTTCGAATTTCTTTAAGACGGGAGCAATCTTCTTCTCATCTCCATCCGTGGCCCAAGTGAAAGTACGAAAGACCTTATTTGCTTCTTTTCCGATAACTGCCAACAACGTCGCCACTTGTCGCTCTTCATCTTCTTTATCCAACTTTGTAGCCAGCGTATAATTCTTCCAGGCAGCGACCCAAACTCGCCAGTTCGATGCTGTTGAGCCATCGTTGAGCTCAAGAATGTCGGGGGGTGGAATTTGGAAATTCGCCATTGTCGATCCTCGCTGCTTGTTTTTGGCACAAAATTTCCAGTTCTCGTGGCGTGTAGGTCCAGTGGACTTCTGACACCATGTAACGATCAGTAATCAGGCGGTCAGGTACCAAAACACGACTATACTGTTTTCTTCTGCAATAGTCATTTGCTGCGAAAAGTGGCCTTTTAAAAACACTAGTTCATGTACAAGTTGACATTGTGTTGGGAGTTAACGAAATCTAAATCGTTAAAAGTAGGCAAGAATTATATCGATTTTGGAATTACATAAAAGCGAACAAAAATTGTAAAAAAAAAAAAAATGGTATTTCTAACAATTAAGCCTGCGAATGAGGTAGAAATAAATATTTTGTTGGCACGTGATACGACAAGGCCTGGGCGTTAGGCTCGAGCGTCATGGGTAATGACGCAGTAGTATATAAGAGGGGGTATAGCACGTGGTATCCATCTAGGCCTTCGGAACCAACCGCCGAGCTTTGGCTTATGCCAAGTTTTTTTATAGTTAAATTATTTTGTTTGAATTGTATAGCCTCGTAGGATGGGCTGCTAACTGCGTAGAGTTTGGGCCATGGTTCCTACCCAGATTTCCTGTCGTTTTTTTCCCCAAAAGGGATTTTTTGGCAGGTTTTTTCTGGCCTCCGTATAACCGTAGTAGTATCTTTGTAAGCGGTTGCCCAGCTCTTTTTATCTCGTTCTGTTAGAGTTGAGATGTCAGTGCCCTATACCCTATATTGAGTGTGTAAGGTTTTGCTTTATACGAGGATTGTGTATGGATTGTATATGGTATTATGGATTGTATATGTGTAAGCCTCGGGTTGGTTCCCGGCAGGCATCCCAAAATAAACTTATTTGGTTTACACTACCGTGTTACTTGTTGTGAAGTGGAGACAAAATTATTACTGTCAACAATAATTCAATCTGTATCAACTCCGATATTAGTCACCTACAGCAATTGGGCAGGCAACTTTCCCGCAAAATATTATCTCCGTACGGTCAAAAATATTCTAACTTTGAATATTCTATTACCTTTACTATTCTGGAATACTTTCAGAACTTTCAGAAGAAATGATATATCTGCCTCTTTTTGAGAATATCCGAACTTTGACTCAATCCGGATAAACGTATTAACCCGTTTCAAAAAGAAACCGATATCAAACAATGAATTAAAAACGTACGAACCTCTCACACCACTGACACCACTTCACTGGGATGAGAGGCGGAACCGTTTACATCTTGCAGGAATTTGTTTTTCACGTCCACTGCTTCTGCTGTCCCTAGCATGATTTGTTGTTGTTTGTTTTGGGAGGGTGATATTCTACTGTTACAATCTTAGTCTTGACAATACTTGAACGGGCTTCAAATGAAAAAAAATTATATATATATATGTTTGTGTGGATTTATGAAAACCTTGCTGAGCAATTGATATCGCGCCCTAATCGGGCGCTTTTTTTTCGTCAGAAACTATCTTCAAAACTGACGATATAAAAATTAAAAGGAAAGTCAGTGCTTTTTTCCTTCTTTAACCTGTTTATCTTCCTTTCATTGCCGTCCTTCTCCATTTTTTGCCCGTTTACTTGGCTTGGGGCGGCCTAAAAGTTTAGTGAAATCAAGGTGAAATAAGGTTGATAAGGATGGAAATCTTTAGCACCGTTTTCTTAAATCCAGACATATTGGCATAGAATCGGCTTACGCGCGGTCTATAAACCATTCGCAAACAATCTAATCTAACGTGCGAACGAACGGGTAAATCAGATACTATACGAAGAAAGATGTATTAGAGAACAGATTTATTTCGAACTACTTATGTTAGTGCATTTAGTTCCCTAGTTATAACTAGGTAAATTAAGGTCTCCAAAATTGTTTTCCAGGTGTGAAATTTTTTGCAAAGTTTGAAGTCGTCCTTAAAAAAGAGTTTTTGTCGATCATTGCGAATCACTCGACTGAATTAGACTTTTCTACCGTAAATTGAGTAGCAGATAACGAGAAAATTCGTCAAGTGTACTCCACGGCAATTCTCTCCAATACAACAGCGATTACAGAGGGAAACTCGACTGAAATTGACTCAGTTTTTACTTAAAATTCTACAGAGAAACACATAGGATTTCACGCCATTACAGCGCCAAGCAACAGCCAAACAAACTCTCACAACTTCGAAAACGTCAATTAAATTTACTTACAGTAACTTTTCTTGCCATCTATTATATATTATATACCGTAGTCTATTGTGAATCTGTAAATTTGATTGGCTATATTGCTGTTTTCTATCTGCGGATAGAAAACACATCGCATCAGTTCACATCGCGCATCACGTTTGAACCTGATGTAACATAATAAAACAGTTCTTTTCCACGCGGTACTTGACATTTTTTCCCTTTTATGCAATGAGACTATGGTAAATTTATACTGAAACAATTAGACTACTCGCCCTCGTTTTCTACGAGCGATAGTCAACGAGGCGCATCTGCTTGTAGAAAACTCGGGCTCGTAGTCTGATTGTTAAATATATTCTTTTTTATCTCAGTTTCACACAGTCGTTTAATTTTTCGGGTAATAGCGCGAACCGCGAACCTCGGGAAATCAAGTGATCTTGCCCTTGTCGTCACGTTTCCACGTTTCCTGTCTGCGATTCGAGTTTCAACTTCAAGACACCGTTGTTGCGGATTGTGATTAACGGCAGCGCGTTATAGCTAGAGATCAATCCGATAGATCTCCCGTTTGGCCATATTAGTCACGTTGTTACATGTCAAGCCTTTCAAAACACGGTATGTGCTTGCTTAATTACAAAAAAATCAAGCAAGCAGGCTAGGATGGCTGTTAATGGGACATTGTTTGTTTTGTTTTGTTTTTTTTTTTTAATATAAATTTTTAGCCATGGTCATACTTAGGGTTCGCACAATTTATGTTTTCAGTCAACTTCCCTTGTGTGCTATTTTTTCCCACGCCGCCAATCACTTTTCTAATGAACCCTCCATCAGTCCTTCGTGTTAAATCCCAGCTGTTGTCCCCGCTTCCGGTGATTGCACGTGCTGTTAAACCACCGCACCTCGCCTCCGGTTTACAGATATTTTGTTAAATCCAACGCCTTCCAGGACTCCCAGGGTCTACGCGCCATTAAAAGCGAATTAAACCCAGGCTTTGGCAGCGTTAAATCTCCGTTATGTCCCGTGGCTCAGAGGGCCGGGATTTTAATTCACTGATACATTAAGAGCGAAATCTAGGTACAGCGGAGAAAAAAATCAAGCCCATGGGCCGTATAATAAGAAGCTGCACTGGTCACGAGTGCGTAATAAGCCAATCGAATTGGACGATTTAGGATTCCGGCTGGCTCAGATACCTGAGAAAAAAATAATAGTAAATATTTGAGACACCTATTTCCCCTAAGCCGAAGGCGAATAATAGTTTTAGTATAATTTTCAGATTTGAATGTCCAGGACTACCAGAAAACGTGTTATAACATGAAACCGCAGTCGCCATTGTTCTTTTGGATACACATATACCGCTGAAATTTAAATAACTTTCCGTGAATAGATCTGACATAGCAACTCTTCGGCCTTCGTAACTTAATTAAAAATATATCACCACTGTTTGCGTTATATTTTTAATGATGTAGACGCAAGTTGGCCATTTGGTCTTCTTGAATACCAGTATGTCAACCGAGTGCAGTATTTTAAGTATTTCTGCCCTGTGACTCCCTACTCAATCCGTTAGCTTTTGTACAGATTTTACAATACATAAATTGTCATCTCTATTGTACACCAGCCAAATGTCCTTTTTCAAATACGGCTCGAAAAGTTTTTTGTCCTTTGCAACAAACAAAAAAAGCAAGTGACATATTCGAACACGATGGCCAACCCACGGTCTGCCAAGAGCCTTACGCATAGTGTGGAGCTGGGGCTTTAATAAAGGGTGCTTTGCAACCGTCTTGGCAGTAAAGGGCAGACTACATAGGGCTCTTAGTCTTATTGCTTCCTGTCGGCTATGCCATACTAATGAGACCTAACAAGGCACAAACAGCTGTCCATGGCTGCCACTGCCTGGGTGATATGGCTGTGCGCATGCCAGACCGTGGATTGGTGTTTGAGTGTGTCACTTACTTTAATTGTTTGAAGGGAGTTATCTTTGTTGTCGATCAGTGTCAAATGTGTGCCAATCCGCGCCCCCCCCCCCAAAAAAAAATAGGATGACCCACCCCTAAGGGGGAGCTGAAAATTAAACGACCCACCCCATACCAAGAGTTTAAAAACTGATGACCCACCCCCTCTCTGCTCTCCCCCCCC
>JAEMPF020028774.1:83089-95589 GCA_022496165.2 Catalaphyllia jardinei
ATAAACCAGTAGATAGATCCGACAATCCAAACTTTATTCTGGAGCTGCATGTTAGCGACGTTCTCGTGCGTTTACCTTGACAATTGCGTTTGGTCTTGACAATACAAATGCTTATCTCGTCTTCCAAGCAGACTCCTATCGTGGTCCCAAAATTTACTTGATTTTTTTAACCTCTCGCGTTCAATCTGGTGAATCTAAACTCTTTGGTTCCCCCCAATTCTATAATAAGTTTAGTATGAAGAGAAAAACTTGAGGTGAAAACAAGATGGAATCCCCCAAGCCAGCTGCGTGAATACAACCAGTGACATCACAAGTTCCATAAAGGAACTCAAGTTAAGGGTCGTTGACGCCGTTTTCTTCAATTCCCAAAATTCAAGTTCGGCTGCTGAACCTGCGCCTTTTAGAGACCGGTAATTATATATCGCTTAAGGAGTGAAGGGGGTTGGGCGTGGAGGATATTCGGCGAAAAAAAAAACAGTAAAAGTTAGCTGATACCCCTTATAAATTCTATTTTATTGAAGAATCCCTTTCATAGCTATTGATAAATTTCGTGATTCCCACACAATTTCTTTGGGCACATACTTATCCTTTGACTGCTCTATTTAGTGCTTGTAACGGTCATCTAAAAAAAAAATATAATTTTTGCTATGATACTGAGTTAAAGATAAATAAAGGCACCATGGTGCAGTCTATTGAACAGTATCCTCCCCATAGCTGATCAGGGTTCTTAGCAGAAGTTCTCATATGCGTCAAAATAAAGCATAACAGGCAGCATAAATTTTAAGCGAGACCCGATTCACCCAAAAGGGGGAAGCTAACCAAAGGGGATCCTGGCGAATGCTCCCACGGAAAGTTTTGAAATTGTACGCTGTTAAACATACGATCTCATGCATTTTGGTGAGCAGTGTTACGGTAAATGAGTTGTTTATGACCATAAAATTAGATGTAGCAAGTAGTGCTGTTTCAGCTTAATTTAATTTAATTAATTAATTATATATAATTTAGAGCATTAATTATTTATCCAAATCTACAAAACAGTACAACAATACAATCTGTCTCCGCCCATAAATAGCAAAGGCTAATCGCGGTGGGCGGAGCTACACGTAGTTCGTGGTTAAACCAGGAATAATTATACAACAATAATACAACAATATTAGATTATATAAACTCTTGTTCTTAGGCCATCGTAGCTTGATTAAGAAAATAACACAAACAGCGGTGATAAACATTGTATTCCAACGCATTTTTACATAGAACTTAACGTTTCGTATGCTAATCAACATACATTTTCAAAAGTGACGGTTACAATTGGAGTCTTCGTTTTGTTTTGCCGATGGTTTCTGGAACTGTGTAGGTTGCAGGAACTGTGATGAATTCTACATCGGCAAAACAAAACGAAGACTCCATGACAGAAAAACAGAACATTTCAAGGCCCTCGCCAAAAGTGACCATTCATCAGCCATTGCTGATCATGTGAAAACCACTGGTCACGACATTAAATGGGATCATTTTGACATTTTAGCGTCCGGAAAAACTGACTTTCACTGCAAAATTAAAGAGACTTTGTTCATTCAAGAGCTAAAGCCTTCCCTTAATGTCAATATTAGTAGTGAGAAGTTGTTGCTGTTTTAGCTGTTACTCCTCATTATGTTTATACACGTACTGCTGCAGATCATATTTCTCAGTCTAGGTTCCAGACCTCTTATGTTTACGATATATATATAGTTTTCAAAAATTGTAACCGTCACTTTTGAAAATGTATGTTGATTAGCATACGAAACGTTAAGTTCTATGTAAAAATGCGTTGGAATACAATGTTTATCACCGCTGTTTGTGTTATTTTCTTAATATTAGATTAAATACAACAATATTAAATTAAAGGAATAATAATAAAGAAAACACGATGGCATGAAAACGAAAAGGAAAGTCGAACAAAAACTATGCATTTTATACCAAAAAATCAATTTTGCAATTTTATACAGAAGAATAGGCGTTTCATCATTATTATCCTCAGCTTCTATTATTAAGAATAGCAAATCATTCATACTTTTTAAAGGCACTTTTAGGGAGTTGTCGAAATTTACCCTGGTAGGAATTCCAGAGTTTAGCTCCAAATCTGGCAAAAGACTTTTGATTTAGGCTTAGACTCGAAGTTTTAATATAAAAGTTGCCTGAAGAGGAGCTCCTAGTCTTGTTCGCATGTATTTCATTAACTTTAATAAAGAGATCACTGATATTAGACGGAACAGAGAAACGTAGGCCGTCATACATTAAAGAAGAAACAGTTTTAACATAGAGCATATTTATGGGGGGAATATTTGAGGTGATAAACAGAGACACCGTGTGTGCTCTGGGCTCGGAAAAATAAATTAAACCATGGACACGTTTATGAAGTACAAGGAGTTATTGTAAATGGGTTTTAGCAGCTTGACCCCAAGCAGCTAAACCATAGGACTGGTAAGGAAACAGGGAACCAGGTGGTTCCCTGTTTCCCTTTACTTAGGGCTTACGCCCAGTGGGTTATTCATGGGTTTAAGTAGCACTTTAATTTCGAAATCAGAGTTAATTCTCTGTTTCTCTATTGATGAAGGATACAGCTGAGAGGGCTGAACTAGAAAATCCAAAATTAAGAAAAAAAGTGCACAGCGCCCAGAAAAAAAATGAAACAATGTTACAAACCCTCAGCTACTAAGGAGTTCCACCAACCCACATAGCACAACTCTCCGGACACAAAAATCTCAAGAGCATCGAGAGATAGAGTTCGCTTTGAACAAAAAAAACAGCAATCAGTAATGTCAAACATGGTGGCAAACATATCTAGTGAAAAAGCTGTCAGCCTACCCAATGTAGCAACGTGCAATCCTTTTAGTTTGGAATTAAGAACCCTGGTTCAGCTTCAACAAAGTAGCAGCATAACAGACCAGCAGTCGGTATTGTTATTTAGTGGAGCTGTTATTCAGGGTTGATAGTTACAGTTATTATTATACATTGTACTCACTATCAGCATTCTGATTGGCCAAGATTGGCAATTCACGTGATTTTGTGGAGTAGTATGATTATAGTATAATCTGGTATCCAATTATATCTGCAAATTTTACCGTGCGCAGTGCGCACTGCGCATCTTTGGCTAAAGAGTGCAAGCATTTGAATGGTTTTGAGTGATGCAGCCGCTTGGTGCGTTTGTCCTTGTATTTTACAAGCACAAATAAAATCTATTTGCATTTCACACAATGCGTTTTTTATATATATTTTCCATAAAACGATGACACTAACAACAACAAAAAGGACGTTCAAATCAAATCAATCAAATCAATCTTTATTTCTAATAATTGTAATAAATATTTTAACAAATTCGACATGCCCACAGGTAGCTAGCTAATCTAGGTGGGTCATGTCTTAACTTCTTAACTAAAAAAAAAAGAAAAACAGCAGGTATACAAGTTTGCAAAAATCAGGAAGTTAACTAAGAAGATTAGGTATACAGGCTTACAGAAATCAGGAAGTACACTGAAAAGAGTAAGTACAGAAACGAAGATACTACAAAAATACTTATTATTCTGAAAATACATTAAGAGCTTAAGAAAATTTGACCTTTGACTTTTTGAATGACATTTCTTATGTCAAGATAGGAGTCTTCCGAAGACAGAACATCGAAAAGTAATCTTTTAATTTTTCTTTTGAAATCATGTCTTAGAAGATCCCTTAATGTAAGAGGCATCTCGTTCCAAATTTTTGTTCCAATTCTAGAAAACAGGTTTAATTGAATAGAGAACCTAGAGCTTTGTGTGTAAAAGTTGTGCGAAGCAGAGGATCGGGTATTATAGGGGTGAATATTGCAAATGTCTTGAAACAGGTCTCGAATATTTATAGGCGCATTTCTGTGTCTAATATCATACATCAGGTTAGCTGTAAGTTCATAATAAGAAAATTGTAGCGGTAAAATGCCGGCATCGGAAAATAGAGGAATTGTATGCTGATTGCGGTCAGAAAAATATATGAAACGTAGAGCTCGTTTTTGCAGCTTGAGAAGCTTATCAAGATATGATTTACGCGCCTGGCCCCAAACTATCAGCCCATAGCTCAAATAGGGCGCAACAAGAGTTCGATAGATATTTATAAGTGTGTGTCTTGGAACAAGATGCTGTAGTTTAGATATTAAACCTATGGTTCGACTAATTTTAAGTGTTGTATGATCAATATGATGTTTCCAAGTTAAACTATTATCAATTAGTATCCCTAGATATTTTATAAATTCCTTACATTCTAAAGCTACATTTTTGTTTTGCTCGTTATCAAATATCATAATTTTAGGTTGATAGGTGAATTTTCTTTGAGCGGGAGAAAATATGACAAAGTTTGTTTTTTTTTATATTCAGGGTCAATTTATTTGCCGTTAGCCAATCATACAGTTTGCAGAGCTCTTGGTTTACAATTAACTCCAATGACCTAAGATTTTTGTCAGCATATAGGATATTCGTGTCGTCAGCAAACAGAAAGCTTTTCAGAGCATTCTTGAATATCGTTAATATAGATTAAGAAAAGGAGTGGGCCTAAGACGGAGCCTTGCGGTACGCCACAAGTAATATCATTTCTTGCAGATATATACGAATCAATTTGAGTTGTTTGTGTTCGGCCTTGTAGGTAAGAAGAAAACCATTTATTGATGACAACACGGAAACCATAGTGATCAAGCTTATGTAGTAGAATTTTATGATCTACAGTATCAAAAGCTTTCTTCAGGTCAATAAAAACTCCAGACGAGAATAAGCGTTTGTCCATGTTTGTCTGTAAAGTGCTCACAATATCCAGGATTGCATGCTGAGTTGAAAGTGTTTTACGGAAGCCATATTGACATGGAGAACACAGATTTTTTTGTTCAATGAAAGATTCCATTCTCTTGAAAATTAATTTTTCGAAGATTTTGTTAAAATTAGATAGCAGAAACGTTTTTTTAATTACTCTTTACTTTGTTTTTGCAAGCCCGTAATCGGTTTTCAACCGACCCGAAAGTAACTATGGAGACAAACTACTCTGATAGACTGACCAAAGTCAATGCGTGCTTAGGCAGCTGGGAATATCGGCGATTGAGTCTTCTTGGAAAGATTACAGTGTTAAAAAGTTTGATAGCTTCAAAACTGGTTTACATCCTCTCACCGTTACCAACAAATTACCGTGTGCTTAAAGAATTGAGCAAATCTTTCTTCCATTTCTTATGGAGCGGCAAGGGAGACAAAATCAAGCGGAATGTAATGAACGGCGACTATTCAGACGGAAGTCTAAAGATGATTGATTTAGAATCATTTAACAAAGCACTCAAATTTACGTGGGTCAAAAAATACCTTGACCCAGAAAATCATGGCAAACGGAAGTACTTTTTTGACTCTGAGTTGCAACGTTTTGGTGGGCCTGAAATCTTTAGACATGTTAGAGGCAACCTCAAACAGGACGACTTGCCAAAATACGGTTTTTCGGATCTCTTCACTTTGGAAATCTTGCAAATCAGAAGTAAGCTTTAATCCTTGTGTGACTTCTGCTGATCACTACCTGTCATCCAGCCATTGGCATAACTCCCTCATAAAAATCGACGATAGACCAGTTTTTTTACAAATCGTGGTACGCAAAAGGCGTTAAAAACGTCGCCCATCTAATGAATGATTCGACCACTTTCCTTTCTTATCACGAGTTTGAAAAACTTTTCGGCATTGAATCACATTTTCTGGCTTTTCAAGGCCTTATATCCGCATTAAAATCTCTAAAACAATTAAATAATGATTGTTCTCTAATTAAGAACAAAAAGTGAGAAGATTTTCATGAACAGTTCTCGAAAACTGAAAAGGCCAACAAAGTAGTCTACGAGAGGCTAGTTCGTATTAAAAAAACAATGTCCTACCCCAATTTAAAAAAAAATAGATTGATGACTGTGAGCTCGAGAACAACGTAGCAGTTGACTGGAGGTCGGTTTACCGACTTCCTCTCAGTTGTTTTAATTAATCACTTTTCAATTCAAACTACTGCATCAGAGACTGGCAACAAATGATTTTCTAAAGAAAAAAGGTATAAAAAAGACCGATAGGTGTGCCTATTGTGAAGTTGAATTAGAAAACTTAACTCACCTGTTTTGGTTTTGTACCATCACTTCAAGCTTTTGGCAAATATTTAAGCAATGACTGATAAATGACAAAAACTTTACAACAATACAGGATATGGACCTGACCTTTGCAGTCATAATTGGTTTGAGACCCAATGCTTTCAAAACCAAAAAAAATCCATCTCTATTTTTTAATCGCAAGATAGTACATCTGGATTTGTCGAATACGAGATAGGGCCCCCAGTTTAGAGTATTTCTCTTCCTTCGTAACCTCCTTCGATGTCTCGTAACTACTATACCTGGGTTAAATGACCAGTAACCAATCAGGAGCCGACAAAAACAATAAGCTATTGTTTCAAGAACAATAGACTCTATTGTTTTCTAAATCTAAGATGGCCGCCACAAATTTTAGCCAATCAGGAGGTGAATTAAGAATTCAAGATGGCAGTAGGGGCTCGGACACCCTGAGCAGCAGTGAAGCCTGGAAACTAGGCCCCGGGTTTCCATAGAAGTTTGTTTTGGGTTGAGTAAAATTGCCCACTGGACTCAAAGGCCTGGGATCGATCTCTTAGACTTGTCCAATATGTCAATTGAGGATCAATCTATACACATGTAGATCAAATGAGAAACAACTTTATTTTCAAAAATCCTAATTCTTTACAAGTGGGACCTGTGTCCACTCCCTTAGTGGGAGGACGCCCATAAACATTTTTTTCGCGATTAACGTCAATCATTGGTGAGTGCATTGAGAGAGAAAAAAAGACAGCAATGTCCAATGTGGTGAGTGGCTTGGGAAAACGGTTTACAATTCCAACAAGGTTTCAGCATTTTTCATGTCCACATCATTGAACTCACATGGTATGTATCCATAAGGATGCATACCATGTCAAACACCAATCCATATCTTTTGTTGCGTGAAACACAAAATGAATTGCTAATGGAAGTTTGCAATAAAATCTAAACTGATAGATCTCAAATGTTCCCCTGAGAAAAACACCATTCAAAAGAATCTTAAACAAACAAAATACATTTTAAGTCACCGTTGAAGAATTAACATATTAAGTCAGAGATGAAACGTGAAATGAATTAAAAACCGAGGGCACGCTTAAAGGCTAAACATATCATCTAAAGTATTTCAAAAAAACGTTCGCGCTTGAAGTAAAAACCAAACAAACATTGCAAATCGCATCGCTCCTGATTCATCAGCCACACAAATTATAGTTCGGTTTAAGCGGATCTCTAATAGTGGCAAGAATAATTCGCTTACATTAACCATAGTCCTTTCAAATTCCTCCAAAGCGATGCTCAGGTCTTGATCACTAAGTTCCATAATCGCCAAGACAAGAATGCGAAAAAGTGTCCAACTTCCTCACAAGTAAAATGATTTTGTTTTTAAAGTCTAAGAGACTTGTATATAAAAACGTGTATCCAGTGAGAAGATGGGGGATAGAAGGTATGCGATATCACGTTGTTAAGAACTATTGTAAAGACGAGGGATAGTGGGTATACCTATATCATGAAATTATTGGAAATTGGTTAGGGGGTATGCCATATCACGTGGTTAAGAACTATTGTGAAGACGGAGGATAGGGCTATACCTATATCATGAAATTGTTATAAACAAAGAGTCTGATGCATAATTTATGACGTTTATTGAATAATAACAGCATGAAAACCAAAGAGAGAATTGATTAAAACTTTAAGTCTTGACAGTCAGTGCTCCACAAAGTGTATCGCTGGGGAGTAGACTCGTTTCTAGTTCCTCAGACTCTTGGCCCAGACGCCAAAACGCACGATATTCTGACATATTTTTCTTTGTTTTTGGCCACGAAGTCTTTGCCTCAACTGTTCCTTATTCTTGGCAGAATAAGATCTCCAATATTCGTTGATCCATTCCTTGTTGTTTTTACAGTATTGTCTTCGGTAATTTCTGATGTGTTCCTTGTTTTGTTGACAATAGGCTATCTGGCTGCTGGCGAGCCTTTCTCTGTTGTTTTAACACCCCCTTTTACGACGTGATTTGAGAATCTCGGCATTCTCGGTATGATATCGTTCTTGCCGGGCCAGAATTTGTTCTCTGTTCTTTGCATAATAGTTTTTATGGTAGGCCTTCCTACAAACAACTATCTTGTCATTCCCCGACCGTTGATTGAAGCAATTCATCTTATAAGAGTCACATGGCCAATTCAGTGTATGACACTAAGGCTTAAACCTCCCCTTCCGCTATTCCTTCGTCGCCGTCATCATCAGGGAGCACTTTTTTTTATCAGTCTGTTCAACAGAAATTTCCGTTTTGCCACTGCTGACTCGGCTGCCTCGCCAAAATCCATGTCATCTTCCTCAGAAAAGCGTCGAAGAGTCTTTATGACTTCAGGGTATATTGCATTGTGTTTGATATGGTGACTCTATTTTAGACGCTCTAAATAAGTCCTACGTAGCCTTCTTCTACTTACAGGTAACATGCCACTGAAAGCGGCATTTTCTGCATAGTGTTGGGATTTTCCCCTATCCAGGAAGAGTTGGACTTCTTTCAAATAGGTTTCTTTGATATCCTTTCCGACTAGTTGATGTAACGGGCGCCATGGATCTGGTTCGACGTCGTCGTCCGCTTCTTCTTCCTCTTCGGAGCTGCTAGTCTCTTCCTCTTCTTCCTGTTCCTCTTCTACCTCTTCTTCTTCTTCTTCTTCTTCTTCTTCTTCTTCGTCTTCTATGTTTTCATCATTGGTTTATTCCACGGGACCAAAAATATCTGTTGAAGGAGTACGCATGGTTCTCGTCGTCCTTTACCCAAGCCAACGTTCTGCAAATAAGCCGAAACGATTGATCATGACTGAAGTGATATTTAATATATCGTTTTTGGTCAGTACTCAAACATCCTCTTTCTTGATTCGTCGATGCCAGCGCGGGTATCCTTCGTGCGTCAAGAGGTGACTAAAAACGCGCTTCCTGTCGTCACTGGCAGGATATAAATCTAGGACCGTGTACCCAAACGGTCGTTCTGTCACTTTTTGATACACGTCCATCATGTCTTGCCAAGAAGTGGGAAAAGCTTGAAGCAGTAAATTCTTCAAACCTAATTGATCTCGTTGATTTTTATAGGCTACGATGTAGTGGGCGTTCCTGGAAATACTCTTTGTGTATTTCCCTGGTGGAAACATGTCCTGGCACAAGTACAACACTGTGATATTTAGGTAATGCGAATGTTTGGCAAATAAGTCCAGCGACTCTTTGTCTTCACCTCCCTCGACCATCAGATCATCCAACACGAGTAAACCACCTTTCGGAAACCATTTTTGCAAATAGAAGATGGCAGGAAGCCCTTTGTGAAATTTTACACCCGCGTCTTTCATGTCTCGGTGGTAGTCGTAGTAGTAGTGCTGAGTCCAAATTCCTGAAATATATATGTCTGATTTATGAAAATGGTGCTAAAGAATATGATTTTACCTTGTCTTCAGCACTATTTTAGTCCACCTAAATGCCACGTCGACTTTGGTGCGCGATTTCAATTCTTTAGCACCGTTTTCATAAATCCACCAGCACCACCTCCGCCACCAGCACCACCAGCACCAGCACCAGCACCAGCACCACCACCGTTGCATCCGCCACCACCACCTTCGCAACCACCACCACCACCACCATCGCCACCACTTCCGTCACTACCACCTCTGTCACCACTTCCACCACCACCGCCACCATCACCACCATAATCCCGAGAGAATTAAGAAAAATATGTATACGCCTTTTGGTGTGTCAGAATTGTTGTAACCAACGCGTACAGGAGAAGAGCAGACTATAATTTTTTACTGTTGTCTTCTACATTTCCCAAAATTTTATCATTGCGCGTTTTGCGGCCTTTGAGCGGAACAAACTTCTTCAAATTTTAATGATGGTTTCCATTTCTGCCAAGGGCTTGACTTACGCTTTTTAGAGTTTCTTCTTAGTCTTTTCCTCGTTTTATCACTGATTTTAAGTTTCGTTGGCTGTTCCTATATTCCAAAGGGAACGTTCCTCTAGTGTCGACTGTTCCTCGTCTTTGTGTTCCTTTTGACCATAAGAGGTCCAGATTTTTTGCAAGGTAGGAACAAAACGTTCACTCTAGTGTAAAAGAAGAACATTTAGTTCCGAGTTCCCAACTGTAAATGGACCACATTGTTCCCCAATTGGTCATTTAGGACTGTTTTGTTCCTAGTTCCTGTCTGTAAATGGAACACATTGTTCCCAAATTGGTCATTTAGGACTGTTTTGTTCCGAGTTCTTATCCGCAAATGGAACACATTATTCCCAAATTGGTCATTTAGGACTGTTTTGTTCCGAGTTCCTATCTGTGAATGGAGCACATTGTTCTCAAATTGGTCATTTTGGACTGTTTTGTTTCAAATTCCTATCTGTCAATGGAACACACTGTTCCCATATTGGTTATCTAGGACTGTTTTGTTCCGAGTTCCTATCTGTGAATGGAACACATGGTTCCCAAATTGGTCATTTAGGACTGTTTTATTCCGAGATCCTATCTGTCAGCGAAATGAATTGTTCCGAAATTGGTAAATTAGGACTGTTTTGTTCCGAGTTCCTATCTGTAAATGGAACACATTGTTCCCAAATTGGTCATTTAAGACTGTTTTGTTCCTAGTTCCTATCTGTAAATGGAACACATTGTTCCCAAATTGGTCATTTAAGACTGTTTTGTTCCGAGTTACCATCTGTGAATGGAACGTTTGGTTCTTTAATTAGTGATTGGGGAACACACATCGGACCATTTTGATTCGCATTCCCATTTGAAGCAAACAATAGGGCGCGCACAGCCCTGCTTGGGCAAGTTTGATTGCATCTAGCTGTCATGAATTTGCACAATAGTAACGAGGACAGGCAAGTAAGAACATGCCTTGGCAAATACAAACATATTTATGCAGTTCCTTTGTTTGTCATCGGTTCCTGTTGGCCAAATGTTCTAAAACTGAAGGCAAAATGAGCAAGAAGTGCAAAGTCAATTGGTCAGATATCGGTGGTGGCTATTTACAAGAGGAGTTCAAGCTCGGACATGGTGGGAGATTGGGTTACATAGATGCCATTTCGGAGTTGATCGACTTCAGAAAGGTCAACGGGGCATCAGATGGAGTTCTTAGAAAATTATCTGCCACGGAATTGTACATCAAGAGAGCACGCAAGACAGTGGCAAAGATGATGAGATTGCAATGGACGCAAGATCTCGATGTCGAAACATTAGAGGCCAGGGGTCATTCGGCCACCATGGAAGAACTCTTAGAAGTCGTGTCGTTTCACTTGCCTCGCTACGAACAAACCGTGAAAACGTGCCAAAATGACGCTGGGCAAGTGAATCCCTCGGACCTGACATTTGCAACAAAATTTTTGGCCACCTACTTGTTCATCAAAGTTAAAGGATCGCGTCCCGTGACTTATCAGTATCTCACAGTTGACATGGTAAAGGCAGCAAAGGAAATGGGGGTTTCATCGATCAGAAAAACTTTAAAACGGCTGGAAAGCACGGATTTGACTCTGTGATTCTGACAGATACGAGCATGCAAATACTCGACGGCTACATTACTTTCGTGAGGCCTTTGCTGAGACCCCAGTGTGATTTTCTTTTGGTCACCAAAAGCAGAAGCCAATACAGCAAATTGGGGAACGAAATGAGCAAATTGGTCTTTGACGCTATTGGCAAATACATTCACCCCACGCGTTATCGCGTCGAGACGCAAAGTCTTGACGCGCTTAACGACAAAGAGCACCGACCTTTGTGTGAAGACCAAAAACATAGCTCTGTTGTTGCCAAAGTACACTATCAGAAGCGGAGATCGCGCGAATGTCTTCAAACATTACAGGGGACCAAAGGCTCAGAGGTGGATGTGGAAGTGAACACTAGATTTGGCAGCTCAAGTTCCATAGCCACTTTTGAGCCAGCCATCGACTGTGCACGATCGGAAATGCACGGCCCAAAATCGATACCCCGTACTCAAACCGCTTACGAAGTCAGGGCCATCAACATCGACCGTTGAGATTTACAACAGACGAAGACGATTTTTTAAAGAGGGGTATCGATAAGCACGGATTTGGACAATGGACTGCTATTTTAAGAGACCCAGATTTTCGTTTCCAAAAAGGCAGGTTGGCCGATTCTTTGAAGAAGAGGGCCGACCTTAGGTTTCTGCCAAATGAAACACCTTAGAAGACTGTATTGGCTGAAAGACTAGTAACGCGCAGCAAAGAATTTGAGTGTTTCGAGTTTCAAAAGAGAAGGAAAAAGGAGTTCTGAACTCCAAAAGTTTCGCGGTAGCTTTACTAGGAAACACAACTGAAAATGTACTCCAATTTTACTTGTTGAAATTAAACTAGCAACTGAAATTGGACTTGACCGGTGAGGCCACCAAGCGAGACAGGTCTCAAACCAAATGAA
>JAEMPF020028774.1:98577-101077 GCA_022496165.2 Catalaphyllia jardinei
ATAATAATAATAATAATGATAATATTATTATTATTATATCCATATTAATAAGTGTTATACTTGCAGTTTTAGAGAGGTGAATTTAATCAAATCTGAAAATTTCCGCAAAATCCGTATAATCCGTTCCGTCCGCCGTTATTGGGAAAGTCTTTGAGACAACTGCTCGAAAGCACTGGAAGTTTCCACCATTTGATTCATTTGATTTCATTTTATTTTTATTTTTATTTTTATTTTATTTTTTCTAATTGGGAGCAAGGTCAATTTTTTGAGTTCATCTCTCCCGAAATAATTCATATACACTTTGCATCATTTCACTCCTTACGGGAGAGATGAACTCCTGTATCTACGCCTGGTCTTCTTCTTCTTCTTCTTCTTCTTCTTCTTCTTCTTCTTCTTCTGCTTCTTCTTCTTCTTCTTTTCATCTTTGACCACGAGTTCAAATCAGTCAAAAATTCTAGTCTGCCCTTGTCCTGTACGCGTTGGTTACGACAATTCTGACACACAAAAGGGCGTTTATATATGTTTCTTAATTCTCTTGCGATTAACTATTGAATAAATTATTAAATGGGCGAATCAGATCTGCGTGATTTCCGCTGCTATTTGCATGTCGCTTCGTTGAGTTTGACATCTCTATTATTTGCCATGTGTTAGTGTATTGTTTTGGCCCATTTATATTGCAAGATATGTTTCTAAGTCTCCAAGTATTTGCTTTTGAGGGAAAAAAATATGACGTTTACTGTGAATGTGTTGCTAACTTGCATTCTAAATTGTGACGCAGGGCCTGGCTTTGATTAGAACTGTTTGCAGTACAGTTGAGTAGATAGATTCTTAATATTGTCACGGGTATCATATTTGCCCTCCGATCTTACGTTTTTCTTCGGAGACGCCGTAGCTTTACCTGGAGAAAGATACACGCGCGTTTGCCCAGAGAAATTCTGATGTTTTTCTTGCATTATCTCATCGAGCTTATGTTTCCGGAGCTCGATATATAGGTTTCTTTCTCCTTTGATAGTTCTAGTACCAGAGGATTTAGATTTAACTCTTTACGCGCAAGTCTGTTGACTGTGTTGTGTGTTGGACATGCCATTGCAATACGAAGTGCCCTTCATAAACAAGAGGGAAGCGACAAAAAGGTCGAAGGACCGAAAAATAAACGGCAAATGTACAAATGCCACGAACCGTAGGAGTCGTAATTGGCCTGTCTATTTTATTCACCATCTTTGGCCATAATTAATCTTGCTTATCGTCGTGAAACCTACCATAATAAAGTTATTACACAACGTCATGATAAAAACACATCACGTCAGGACTGTATTACAAGACATGATGAAGAAACCACAAAACGTAATAAAGTGACTACAACACATAATGACAAAGCCACACAACATAATGTAGTAACTACAACACATAATGGAGAAACCTCACAAAATAATAATAAAAAAACACATAAGAAAGTTATGGCGTTCCATATGACCGACTCACACACCATTTTGGCGTGATATAAATAGCAACTTGCGAACTTTTCTCGTGGGAAAGTATGCCCGGGAAGTATGCAAACAGAGCGAAATAAACCTCAGGAAATTCGGAACGACCACTTCACAATTTGCCAGAAAATCGTGTCCTAACGTGGAGGATAGGAAATCAAGAACAGGCTCGAACTGTGGCACATTATTTTCCATCCAGTGTAATGTCGACTTAAAAGACTCGCTTTTCACGGCTAAAGGAACTGGGCAGATTCATACCGGGTAGAAACGTCAAATGCAACAGGACATTTCCGGGATTTCCAAATTTCCAGAAAAAAGGACAACCTCGAGAGGTGAACCGAAATTTTCGAAACGAATTTCCAGAAACGTTCTGTTCTATTTGATTTTGAACCGGAATTTCCGGAAATTTTGGTCAAATGGATCGCGCCCCTAATTTCTTGATGTCAATCCGTGCAAAACTTGATATGTTTATTTAGGGTGGGCCAATCAAATTGAACTTCGAATTTCTGTATTCTCAAAAGACTTACAGATCAGTGTCACGAAATGGTCAATGGGAAGTGTTACACCATTTACAGGTTCACTTAAGTATCAACACCCAAAACAGTTTACTGGTAATTTTGGAGTGGAAACTAGCTCAACGGAGGCTTTGTTAAGGAATAAATTCTGTGAGGCACACGCATTACAGCACATTTGAAGCATTGTGCGGTAAGTAGGAGCAGACGCAAACTTGACACGGTATGGCATATCTTTAATCTTGCTGTTTTTCGTCGCACGCGATGTAGACATTGCGAAGCCACAGACCTCTAGTCGAAAACTGAACAAAAATGCAACCTGGAAAAGAATGAATATTTAAAAAAAAACAGAAGGATCCTTTAGGTATGTGATGTGGTTTTATCATGATGTGTTGAAGTTGTCACGTTATTCTTTGTGCTCTTGTCATGATGTGATGTGGTTACGCTGTTATGTGGTCTGGTATCGTCATTATGTGGTTTGATCATTACGTGATGTGGTTTGAT
>JAEMPF020028774.1:106077-111077 GCA_022496165.2 Catalaphyllia jardinei
TTGCAATATTAATGAAATAAGAGGATAGTGAGTTTGGAACTTCAGTAGCTGTAATAACATTTTAGAGTTATTGTATTTGTAACGAAGGAAAATGCGCTCCCAAATCATGTTCTGTTCATTTAAGAATATTTTGATTAAAAATGTGGATTAAATGTTTCTCTACCGATCTTTGTATGAAGAGACTGGAGTTAATATTTTTATTTAGTAATAAACTGCTTGCAAACTGTACACTCCGCAATAAACTCACAGGGTTTGTATTTCCAAAATGTCTTTTTCTACGATATGTGAATATTTAAAAAAAAAATTGTAGTATGATATCTCCATGGATGCGGTCTTATTTTGTTGAGCGTTGTGGCTTTAGCGGGGTGGTTTTGATGGGTTGAACGGGGGGGGGGGGGCATTGTTTTGCTGGATTCTGTGGATTTTAACCAACAGGCAACCCATTTTTCACGGAAAATGCTAGTTTAGAAAAACCCATTTTAGTTTGCAACGCGTTTAAACCCTCCCATAACGATTCATTATTGCTACGGGGCGTGGCAAGATGGATTCCGAGACATGAAAAACGCGGGTGTACAATTTCACAAAGGGCTTCCTGCCATCTTCTATTTGCAAAAATGGTTTCCGAAAGGTGGTTTACTCGTGTTAGATGATCTGATGGTCGAGGAAGGTGAAGACAAAGAGTCGCTGGACTTATTAGCCAAACATTCGCATCACCAAAATATCACGGTGTTGTACTTGTGCCAGGACATGTTTCCACCGGCCAGGGAAATACGCAAAGAGTATTTCCAGGAACGCCCACTACATCGTAGCCTTTAAAAATCAACGAGATCGATTAGGTTTGAAGAATTTACTGCTTCAAGCTTTTCCCACTTCTTGGCAAGACGTGATGGACGTGTATCAAAAAGTGACCGAACGACCGTCTGGGTACACGGTCCTAGATTTACATCCTGCCAGTGACGACAGGTAGCGCGTCTTTAGTCACCTCTCGACGCACGAAGGATACTCGCGCTGGCATCGACGAATCAAGAAAGAGGATATTTCTTCCCTGAGAAAAAATGATATATTAAATATCACTTCATGATCAATCATTTTGGCTTATTTGAAGCACGTTGTCTTAGGTGAAGGACGACGAGAACCATGCGTACTCCTTCAACAGATATTTTTGGTCCCGTGGAAGAAAACAATGATGAAAACATGGAAGACGAAGAACAAGAAGAAGAAGACGAAGAAGAGGTAGAAGAAGAGGAAGAGACTAGCAGCTCCGAAGGGGAAGAAGAAGCGGATGACGACGATAAAACAGGTCCATGGCACTCGTTACATCAAAAAGTCGGGGAAGATATCAAAGAAACCTACCTGAAAGAAGTCTAACTCTTCCTGGATAGGAGAAAATCCCAACACTATGCCGAAAATGCTGCTTTCAATGGCATGTTATCGGTAAGTAGAAGAAGGCTACGTAGGACTTATTTAGAGCGTCTAAAATGGAGTCACCATATCAAACACAATGCAATACACCGTAAAGTCATGAAGATTCTTCGACGCTTTACTAAGGAAGATGACATGGATTTTGGGGAGGCGGCCGAGTCGGCGGTGGCAAATCGGAAATTTCTGTTGTACAGACTAATAAAAAAGAAATTGCTTCCTGATGATGACGGTGACGATAAAGGAGCGGAAGGGGAGGTTTAAGCCTTATTATTATGCACTGAACTCTCTAACTTTTCTCTGATTGGCCGAAAGCGTACAGTGAATTTTGGAAATCAGCGCCCGTGACGTAATAACTGCAGATTATACAATTATCATGTCAAGGACGCTCAAGGTCACGGGTTATCATGTCATGTATGACCGCAAAGCATGATTTCCAAGAGTAATCATGTCAACTTCGCGCGATTCGTGCTGCTTGCCGTCAGTGAAGAAGTAGAAACATGACTTCCAAGTTTTTACATTCAATGTATAATAAAAAAAAATTATTAGATTCGGTTTTTGTGATATCCAGAATAATCAAGGTCTCAGTAAGGGTTATTAGCCTCAGCCTTCGGCTTCGGCTGATAACTCCTACCTCGACCTTGATTACTCTGGAGATCACAAAAACCTCATCCAATAATTGTTTAGTGTCATACACTGAGTTGGCCATGTGGCTCTTATAAGAATTTGTGATTCTAGAGTTTTAATCATTATTTGTAAGACGCCACACGAGATGAATTGCTTCAATCAACGGTCGAAAAAATGACAAGATAGTTGTTTGTAGGAAAGCCTACCATAAAAACTATTATGCAAAGAACAGAGAACAAATTCTGGCCCGGCTAAAGGATATCATACCGAGAATGCCGAAATTCTCGAATCACGTCGTAAAAGGTGGTGTGAAAACAATAGAGAAAGGCTCGCCAGCAGCCAGCGAGCCTATTGTCAACAAAACAAGGAACACATGAGAAATTACCGAAGACAATACTGTAAAAACAACAGGGAACGGATCAACGAATATTGGAGATGTTATTCTGCCAAGAATAAGGAACAGATGAGGCAAAGTCTTCGTTGCCAAAAAACAAAGAAAAACAGGTCAGAATATGCGTTTTGGCGTCTGGGACCAAGAGTCTGAGGAACTAGAAACGAGTCCAGTTCCCAGCGATACACTTTGTGGAGCACCGACTGTCAAGACGTAAAGTTTTAATCAACTCTCTCTTTAGTTTTCATGCTGTTATTATTTAATAAACGTCATAAATTATGCATCAGACTCTGTTTATAACAATTTCATGATATAGGTATACCCCCCTACCCCCGTCTTCACAATAGTTCTTAACCACGTGATATCGCATACCCCCTATCCAATTTCTAACAATTTCATGATATAGGTTTACCCCCCTATCCCCCGTCGTCACAATAGGTCTTAGCCACGTAATATCGCATACCCCTATCCCCCATCTTTTTATTGGATACACGTTTTTATATACAAGTCTTTCAGACCTAAACAAAATCATTTTACTTGTAAGAAAGTTGGACACTTTTTGGCATTCTTGTCTTGGCGATTACGTAGCTAAGTGATCAAGAGCGGAGCATCGCTTTGGAGGAACTTGAAAGGACTATGGTTGATGTATCGAATTATTCTTGCCACTATTAGAGAACCGCTTAGACCGAACTATAATTTGTGCAGCTAATGAATCAGGAGCGATGCGATTTGCAATGTTTGTTTGATTTTCACCTCAAGCGCGAACGTAATTACTTTGAAATACCTTAGATGATATGTTTAGCTTCTAAGTGTGCCCTCGGTTTTTAATTCATTTCACGTTTCATCTCTGACTTAATATGTTAATTCTTCAACGGTTGCTTAAAATGCATTTTGTTTGTTTAAGATTCTTTTGAATGATGCTTTTCTCAAGGGAACATTTGAGATCAATGAGTTTAGATTTTATTGCAAACTGCCATTATCAATTCATTTTGTGGTTCACGCAACAAAAGATATGGTTTGGTGTTTGACAAACGTGTGATCGATCCGGACACTTTCAAGTCCTATCCTTATGGATACACACCATGCGAGTTCGATGATGTGGACATGAAAAATGCTGAAACCTTGTTGGAATTGTAAACCGTTTTCCCAAGCCACTCACCACATTGGACATTGCTGTCTTTTTTTCCCTCTCAATGCACTCACTAATGATTCAGGTTTATTGCGAAAAAAAAAAATGTTTATGGGCGTCCTCCCACTAAGGGAGTGGACACAGGTCCCACTTGTAAAGAATTAGCATTTTTAAAAATACAGTTGTTTCTCATTTGATTTACATATGTATAGATTAATTGTCTATTGACATATCGGACAAGTCTGAAAGACCGACCCCAGGCCTTCGAGTCCCAAAACAAACTCCTATGGAAACCCGGGGCCTAGTTTCCCGGCTTCACTGCTGCTCAGTGTGTCCGAGCCCCTACTGCCATCTTGAATTCTCAATTCACTTCCTGATGGGCTAAAATTTGTGGCGACCATCTTAGATTTGGAAAACAATAGAGTCTATTGTTCTCGAAACATTAGCCTATTGTTTTTCTCAGCTCCTGATTGGCTACCGGTCATTTAAGCCAGGTATAGTAGTCTCGTAAATTGTCTCTTGTGCCTCTTTCCACTTTCCATTCTCATTTGATATCAAAAGCTTTAAGTAGGTGAAAATCTAAATCCGTGTAGTTGCATACTTCTATTTTCCTTTCTGTCTCATTTAAGGTTTTCTTTAGCTCTTCTAGTTAATAACAATAATTATTGGTAACTGTAAGATCTGTAACTGTTTGTGTTTTTTTGTAAATAAGGTTAGTATTTGTTAGCAGTTGTGCTGTTATATTTAGTTTTATGTTGTATGAAATTTAATTGTAACTTGTAATTTATGTCCATATTGTATTATAAAAATATTACTAATAAAAAAAAAAAAATTAAAAAAATAAAACGATGTATAATAAAACAATAATTGAATCCCGCCTAGGCTGATTACACTTGCCTCCACCTTGATTGTTCCGGGTATAATAAAAACCTCATCCAATTATTGTTTGTAATTAAAACCGAGGCAAGCCTCGACCTTGATTATTCCGGATATAACAAAAACCTCATCCAATTATTGTTTATAATTAAAACCGTAAATTAGTGGCAAAAAAAACACCACCAATAAAGGCAGCTGAGGAAAAGACTTCGCATCCTGTTTAGCAGTACTGATACAGATTATTGGAGTAACTATTTTAAACAAACCATTTTCTAAGAACGACCGTATTTTGATTTTTTTAAATGAGATTTTCACATTAGTTATTTTTAAACTGATGTTGATCTATTATCTTTTCATGCTTCATAATTGTAGGCATTCGCAAATTCGCTATGTCATTTATACATTGATTTTAATTTTTCAAAAGTATTAATTATTTGTGTCTCTCTTTTAAAAGCAAAGTCTCTCCGTCGGCAAATTTGTGTATATAAACAAAAAACAAAATTAGAAAGATATTTTAGTTGTTAACAGAGATTAAATATTTGTAGTTGCATCGTTTCT
>JAEMPF020028774.1:116077-118577 GCA_022496165.2 Catalaphyllia jardinei
TGCTGTAACTCCCAGCAGATGATTATAATCTGAATATCGTTCGATCTTGATTCTAGACACCAAGTCGTCTTTAACACTTACATTCACTGTGTTGACTACTTTCATAATGGTCTTAGGTATTCTTACTTCAGAATAATTACGAGAAATAGGCCACTCGCTCTCAGGTTGTTTGAGAAAGAGAGGTCCTTCTTGCCAAACACTGTGAAGACTAATTTCACTTGGCTTCTTTCCTATAGTCAACCAATCTGCAATGTTAAATTTACTCTCGCACCAATACCAATCCTCGATGTTGGTTTCTTCCCTGAATTTCACCGATTCGTGTAGCGGCGAAGGTGTTGAAACCGTAGGAGCTTTTCTGTAACATTGTGTGTACTATCTGAGAGTCGAAAATGCGGATAAAAAAAGGAGGATGACAAAATGAGGATGGAAAATTTTGAGTGACAAAATCCGTAGGAAAGGAAATTAACTACAATTACAAAGGAAGTAAATTATATATTAAAGCAAAGTCTTTATTTAAAGAGAATCTAGATCTAGTTTAAATGTTTTAGGTAGAGAAGTTATGACAGCAAGATAATATCTTTGTTTTCTCTGATGGCTGGTGGTGAAAATGTAGCCTTTATCTCACAGGTTTTCTTCATACAACAAGATAATTTTAGTTTTGATCCAGCAAAGCCATTAAGTACAAGAAAACCCGTGTCCCGGAATAGCTTTCCAAACTTGTGTGACACGCTTCAGTAAATTGCCGGCCATCTTAAACTGTTATGTTTACTTTGAATGAAAAAGAGAGGAGTATAATGTCATTTAAAAGAAATTCAGACTTTTCGTCAAGATCAGTTGAAACACGAAGGGAAAGATATTTCCGATAATCAAGTTTAATTTTCATTTAATTTTGTCTGAGAACAACGTCCTGCAGACTTTGACGGGGTTCTCGGCAAAAAACGTGCAGGTATTATTTTTAGCACTTCTGCATAAACCAGAATTCAGTTCCTTAGGCTACCGCACGATTTTTTAATTCAAAAGCTGTAAAAAAGCACTTTAGAAAAATTCTCTGTCATTTGATATAAGCTCGATCGACCAAACAAAGGTAACTTCTTAAAGGGATCATCGCTATGTTATTTTATAATTTTTATTTTAATATAGATGGAATCCCCCACGCGCTCTGATTGGTATAAAACATAGAAAAAGCGTGTTTTATTAATTGTTTTGCATGTGTAAAAGCTATATCGTAAGGCAAATGAAGAAGCCTAAGTCGTGTATTTCACTTTCATAAAACACACCGAACATTTCAACTTTCAGCGATTTCCGAATATCTCGAATGCCCGTCGTGTTTTATAATACATGGCTTAGGGTTCTTTATTTTGTTAAATAAACTCCACTGTCCGTCCACATCCACTCCCGCTTGATTCGCCGGCCTTTGAGATCGTGTTGCGAAGTGTCAAGTTTTTACACAAAAACAATTTGTCACTCACTATTATCAAAACCACTTGGAATCAGTCTTTTTTACTGTAAACTGAATAGCAGAAAGGTGGGAAATTCGTTAAGTGTATTCCACAGAAATTCTCTGAAATACTGCAACGATCAGGGGTAAACTCGACTAAAATCTCTGATTGACTCGAACTTAATTTACGGCGAGAGAACCACAGGTTTACCCACCATTGCAGCTCAGCTACAAACAACCAAACCAGCGTTTACAACTTCTAAACACTCATTTGAATTTACTTAATTACAGCGACTTTCCTTACCATTTTAAAGTCAACAGAGATAAACTTGATAAGATAAGTGTAAAAAGAGCAAAAGGGCAAAAGATTGACGATTTTGCACCCCCGAACCGCGGGACCTAGCGGGGAATTTAACAAAATTCTTACCTGTAAACTCAACTCTCTTTGGCTAAACAATAGCGTCCATTTCGGCCTTCGAGGGATTCAGGAAATTCAAGTGCACAGTGCTCGGAAAAGAAACAATGTTACAAACTCTCAGCTACCAAGGAGTTCCCCCAACCCACATGGCACAACTATCGGGACACAAAACTCTTAGCATCGACAACTTGAGTTCCCTTTCGAAAAAAAACAGCAATCAGTAATGTCAAACATGGTGGCAACATATCTAGTGAAAAAGCTGTCAGCTTGCCGAATGCAGCAACGTGCAATCCTTTTAGTTTGGAATTAAGAACCCTAGTTCAGCAGTCTTTAGTGTTATTTAGTGGAGAAGTGAAACATTGCTGAATATTTACGAGACAAAGTTTAAGGGAATATATTTCTATTTTTACTAAGCCAAAGGCGAAAAATAATTTCAGTATAATTTTCAGAAGTGAATATTAAGGACTACAAAAAACGGGTAAAAACTTAAAAACGTAGTCGCCATTGTTCATTTGAATTCAATTATGCAGGCGCAGTTTTAATAATAAGCTTACATGTGCATGTATTATAAATCAATTGACTATTGCAGGCCTAGGCGCGTAGCGTGGTCACTTTTTTCAAGTGCGTACAAGTACATATGATCT
>JAEMPF020028774.1:123577-128577 GCA_022496165.2 Catalaphyllia jardinei
AGGACGCCAGCAGCAATTAAATTTTGTCGATGAAGACAACGGTGAAGAAGCGTTTGTGGCGGACTGCGAGATACCCTCGCAGCCGGCAAGGAAATTCTTTGCTCATCTACATCTCGTGCATGGAGGGAAAACAAAAGTCGTAAAGGCGCAAATCGACTCGGCATCCACATGCAGCACGATTCCAATCAGTTTACTAAGCAAGTTGTTTCCTGGCGTAAAGATCTCGCGAACCAGAAGCAAGATTAACACATATGGAAGCGAAACTATCCGCCCTGAAGGCCAGGTAACCTTGTGTTGTGACAAAAGGGGCAAGATTCACACCATAGATTTTCTTGTGGTCAACGTGCCTAATCAGAAACCGCCACTTCTCAGCGGAAGAGATACTCAAGCCCTAGATTACTTGAAGATGTATGCTGATGAAACAAACGCAGTCGAAGAAGAGATTCCACCACTAGGAAAACTGAGAAAGGAAGACGTGCTACACCACTACTCAAATGTATTTAAGCCAGGCCGCGGAAATCCTCTTGGAACTCCCCTGCACATCGAGCTTGATCCTAATGTCACTCCAGCACACGCCCCAACGCGTCGAGTTCCTGTGGCAAAGTTGGATAAGGTAAATGACGAGTTAAAGAGACTCTGTGATGAAGGCATCATAACGCCGGTCACACAGCCTACAGATTGGCTCTCAAACATCCTGAGAAACCTAACGGAAAACTTCGAATATGCATTGATCCAAGTCAGACAATTAACAAAGCCATTAGAAGACCCAAGTACACAATACCGACTATTGAAGAAAAGCTTCCACAACTACATAGGCTAAAGTGTTTACCATTGTTGATGTATCTGAAGCTTTCCACACCATCGTGATGGATGAAGAGTCCTCTCTACTGACTACGTTCCAGGGCCCAAACGGTCGCTACTGTTACACTCGCATGCCATTTGGGATCGCCTCAGTTCGGAGGAGTATCAACGGCGCCAGCATGAATTCTTAGAGGCTTACACGGGGTAATAAAAATTGCCGACGATATCTGCGTTTTTGGATGCGGAGATTCTAGAGAGGAAGCTGACATCGATCACGACAGAAATCTCACAAGCCTGTTAGAAAAGTGCGACAACCATGGCCTGCGACTTTCGGGGAAAAAATTGCAGTTTAAATCTCCCTCTGTAACCTTCATGGGGCACAAGCTTACTGACAGAGGTGTAGAGCCCGATCCAGCTAAAGTAGCTGCAATTACAGAGATGCCAGCGCCCACTGACAAGTCTGGGGTACAGCGTTTTCTTGGAATGTGCCAATACTTAAGCAAGTTCTGCCATAACTTGTCAGAAACAGTTCTTCCATTGAGGGACTTGACCAGGGACGACTATGCATTCCTGTGGTCAAACAAGCATGAAAATGCATTCAACTCGGCAAAGAAACTCATCACCTTAGCAACTGCTTTACGCTACTATGACGCAGCCCTTCCTGTAACGCTACAAGTGGGTGCATCTGAAGATGCCATCGGTGGAGTATTGCTGCAGAATGATCAACCTGTTTGTTTCACATCACATACCCTCAACAGCACGAAGAAAAACTACGCCCAAATTGAGAAAGAGTGCCTAGCAATCGTCTCTTGCATGGATAAGTGGCACCAGTACCTATACGGAAAACTCGACATAACGGTACATACAGATCACCAGCCGCTCGAGACAATATTCAAGAAGCCTCTCAGCAAAGCCCCCCGCAGACTGCAAAGAATGACGCTGAAGTTGCAAAGATACCAGTTCACTGTCCGATACAAGAAAGGAAAGGAACTTTACGTTGCGGACACTTTATCTCGTGCAGCCGTCACTGGCCAGCCCTCCTCCACTGCCAAGCAGGAATGGGAAGTGTTCCGCCTGGAAATAGCTGAAATGGATCTTGAGCCAAGTTAAGTTACACCTGACACACTGAAACGAATAAGACGAGAAACCGCCAAAGACCCAATTCTAGCATCCCTGCACACGGTTATAATGAATGGGTGGCCCTCAGAAAGAAAGGAAACCCCAGAGCCACTTAGGCTGTACTGGAATTTCAGAGATGAAATTTCAGTTTATGATGGTGTTCTATACAGGTCCCATCAAGTAATTATCCCAGCCGTTCTACGAGACGAGATGTTACAGAAAATACACAAAGCACACCAGGGAGCTGACAGCAGTATAAGGCGAGCACGGGAGTCTCTGTTCTGGCCAGGAATGCAAGCAGCAATCCGGGAGAAATGTTTATCATGTGGACTTTGTGCCCAGTACCTAAGCGAGCGACCGCAGGAACCAATGAAATCTCATGATATACCCACTAGACCGTGGTCCAAAATAAGTGCCGACCTTTTTCAACTGAATGGAAGCAACTACCTCGTTATGGTCGACCATTACAGCGACTTCTTTGAACTAGACCCCCTCAGCGGGAACCCATCAGCTAACACAGTTATTCGAGCCATGAAAAGAAAATTTGCTCGGCATGGAATTCCAGATGAGTGCATAACCGATAACGGCCCACAGTTTGAAAGCCATGAATATTCACGTTTTGCTCGAGAATATGGTTTCATCATACGTAAATCATCACCATACCACAGCAGAGGAAAGGCGGAGTCGGCAGTCAAAATTGCAAAGAACATTCTGAAAAAGTCTCGCCATGAGGACCCCTATCTGGCCCTCCTAGCGTACCGAAACACACCCCAGAGGGGACAAGATTACTCGCCAGCACAACGCCTTATGTCTAGGAGACTACGGGACATCATCCCCACAGGTCCGCGTCAACTTGTTCCACAGATAGTGTCCCCAGGTGTAGTACAAGAAACCATCGCGGAAAGGAGATGGAGATCTAAGGCCCAATACGACAAGAGGGTGTCGGCGCCGCTTACTGAGTTCTCAAAAGGAGACAAAGTGTACGTGAAACCTAGGCCTTCGAACAAACACCAACCCTGGATCTATGGGAAGGTAATTGGAAGACCCGCTCCAAGGTCCTGCCTTGTGAGCACAGCAGTGGGGCCAGTCCGACGAAACCACGCACAAATCAGAGAGGCAAAGGCAGAACCAGTCGACAACAATGATGGAAGATTGGACCGATTTGAAACAGCATCCCTACCATCTGAAAGTGAGCCAATAGAGGGAACGGATCAGCTAGTGGAACAAGAATCTACACCGCCACTTCGCCGTTCAACAAGAGAACGCAGGCTTCCTTCAAGATTCAAAGACTTTCTTATGAACTGAACACTTTAAACACCGTGATTTTTAAATCACTTAAGTGACTTACTTATGGACACTTAACAATGAACACTTCATTTAAGTTTACAAGAATAAGTTGACAATGGACACTCCGTTAAGGATTTCGTCTTCCAAAAGGGGAAAGGTGTTATACTATGTGATAATCATTTGCATATTCACTTGTACCTTGGTATTTAATCATATGCACTTGCACCTTAATTGTATTATATAGCATTGTCACGCGCGTATCCGATAGTAGGTATTTATTCGCATCGGCTTAATAAAACGGGGCTTTTTAGAACATGTTACCGAACGACAAACAGATATAGTTAAGAAACATTTTTTTTAAAATTTTTTTCCCGATTTTTTCGTTTTTCTTTCTTTCTCTTTTTTTGCTTTCTCGCAGGCCAAAAATTAATTTTGGTCCAACCGAGGTCATTGACCGCGATCAGGAAGGTTTTTTGAAGCGTGCTGCGTACTCCACTGAATGCAGCTCGTGTGATTTTTTACTTCTATACTCAATAGATCCAGTTTTGAGGTAAAGGGTGCGTTAAAATTGATCAATTTTCAAGACTCGAGAGACGCCAAAAGTTCTGCACATATTAACTGCACATATTAACTGCAGCTGTCATCCCGATAAATTCCTTCAATAAATTCTGTCGCAGAAGTAACACTAGGATAAGACGAAAATCTTAAGTTTCTATCTGCAATTAGTTTCAGCTAAATCCTGTACTACTGTCAAGCGTACTGGAAGCTTCAGGGCTATGTGTCTGAAATTGAAAAACAACAACAACGAACACTTGACAGTTGTTCCTTTAGGAGTGCATTTATCAAATGAACCTGAATGACCACACGGTTTCAAGCCGAATGCTTGTCTTTTAGTAGCAGCGTGTGCACCTGGAGTTTGCAGGTCTTGACCTGTTGACTATACATTAAATAAATTTTAACGCAACCTTTAAAGAGCTACTACGACCAAAAAAAGAAATTCTCTTCTTTATTTCGTTTTAAAAACTATGTTAACTAAACACTAACTAATAGTTACTTCCTGTTTTAGAGAGCAGGAGTAACTTCCTGGGCTAGAGAGCAGCAATGACTTCCTATCCTAGAGGGTAACAATGACTCCCTGGGCCAGCGAGCAACAATAACTTTCTGGGCTAGGTAGCAGCAGTAACTTTCTGGGCTAGCAAGAAGCACTGAGCAACAATGACTCTGTAGGCTAGCGAGCAGAAAAGTACTCCCTGGGCTAGCAAGCAGCAGTGACTTCTTATCCTTGAGGGCAGCAGTGACTCGCTGGAACAGCGAGCAATAATGACTTCCTGGGCAAGCGAGCAGCAGTAACTTCCTGGGCTAGCGGCCACCATAGACTCTGTGGCCAAAGAGCAGCAATTAACGCCTGGGCTCGCGAGCAGCAGTTACAAAAGAAGGAATGACTCATTTGCTAGCAAAGACCCATTACACCCTGGGCTAGAAAGAAGCGATAACTTTCTGGGCTGGCAGAGTGCAGTTACTTTCTCGTCTATTCATCAGTAGTTACTCTCTAGTCTAGCGGGCAGCAGTAACTTCCTTTGCTAGCAAGCAACCGTTACGCCATGGGCTAGAAAGCAGCGATGAGTTTCTGGCCCACCGAGGAGCAGTTTCTTTCTGGTCTACCAAACAGCAGTGACTCCCTGGGATACGGAGCCGCAGTTTCTCTCTGGTTTAGCGAGCAGCATTCACTCTCTGAGCTAGTGAACAGAAATATCTCCCTGGGCTCACAGGAATCAGTGGTTCCCTGGGCTAGA
>JAEMPF020028774.1:133577-136077 GCA_022496165.2 Catalaphyllia jardinei
ACTTTGAGGCTTTCCTCATAAAAAAAATGCTTGTGTAAAGCTACGACGAAGATATCAAGTAAATTTTATTAGAAAGGGCTGACCATAACAAATTTCTTGAGGATTTTTTGAAGACGTAGCATCAAATCTTGAAAAAATCGGCGAATTTTTTCAAGTTTCAATCCATTTCCATCCTTGCCATCCGCAGCGACAGACGACAGGAAACAGTTTCAGTACCTTCAAATAGTCTTTAATAACAAAACTAGACCATTATTTTGGGAATTCAGACGATGCGAAGACACCTTCTAGCTTTTTATAAAGTTACCAAATATCGTGACACTGCCCCTTTAATAACGGGAGGACATTAAACAGGTCACCACCCAAGATAATCTCTCATGTGTCTGGGGCGAAAGCAAAATACCACAAATAATACGTTTTTTCCCCTAATAAGCCTTGTTGTACATCGAGAAGGAAAGACCTTCCAGCAGGCTAACAATGTATGGTTGGCCTTACGTCATGCACTAATTCGCGTATAAATAACACGATAATTTATCGGTCTCCTAAATTACAGCTATTTGCAGTACCTGTAGAAGACTAGTCGTTGAGACACCGGCCACTCCAGCACCAAAACTTGGAGGAGAGATGCCAGCCACAGTTACTACGCCAAAATCGGCACCCAGAGAGTTACGACTACGGAGGCCGAATAGTGCGCACTATCGTGTATCCTTTGGGTCAGTGTTTTCTGTACCTAGCAGCTCATCCCAAGAGGAACAAAACAGCATCTTTTTGCCGGAAGGAGAACGTGAAAAGAGAAACTTAGATGCACTAAATAGCGCCTTGAACATTATATCCGAGGGCAAATGTGAGCCTTTGCCGCGCCACATAGATATTCAGTGGGATGAACTTTCGGAGAGAACAAGAAATGACTATACTAAAAAAGCCAAAGACGCGGTAACACTTGTTCTAGCTACCATCGCCAAGAAAAACGTTTGCGGCAGGCCATCATCTACTGTCCCGAGTCCCAAGTTACCTCCAAAGTTATTCGGCCAGTAGATATTGGCCTTGAAGCAATTTTGCTGGCATATAAAGAATGCGAAAACAGGTCCACGAAAACGCAAATATTGTCAATTATTTGCAACAAGTACAGCCAGTCCCAAATACAAGATAAAGAACGCAAGAAAACATGCTCAAGAGCATGGGCCAGGGGATCCTATAGTTAAGGAACAAATGTTTCGATGCAGATTGGACATGGAAAAGGTGAAGGAGTCCGTTTACTTCATTTCGAGGTCCACCTTTCTGCGTGATGTTGCATTTGGAACAAGAACACTCAAACTTTCTTCTGGGGAATCTCTTCCAATCCCAGCTCTTGTCCGTACGATGACGACGACCAAAATTGTGCATCTATATCAGGAGGAATGTACGCGTGAGAACAAGGCGCCCTTAAAAGAGCGTACTTGTTTTCGGATAATGGAGGTGTGCAGTGCCTCAAAGCAGAAGTCTCTACAGGGCCTTGATAATACCTCTACTGCAGGTGCAGAGGCGTTTCAAACCCTTGAGTCACTTGTTGACACTCTTGTCAAAAACGGAGCAGGAGTAACGTGGGGTCGAGATATTGGGCGAGCTCTAGCTGCGGGCCGGCAGTATCTTAAAGGAGAATACAAGAGCCAGACGAATGTTGCATTGACCACTGTACAGTCTTTGCTCTATCAGATCCAGAGAAACATGAATTTTCTTCTCCTTGTGACTATATCCACAATTTGTCCTGCTCAGATTGCCAGAAAATCAAAAACTTTCTGAAGGACATAGAAGACAAAATTGAGAGCAGTGAGGTAAATCTTTCAGAAGAGCAGAGAGGAAGGGCAAAGTGAGAGTTTGAACATGCGGTTTCAAATATCGCGGCATGGAAATCTCATCTTCTCAGGGCATTCCATCAAGACCAAGCCAGGCAAGATGCTTTAAGCCACCTTGAAGAGAAAACGGTTATTGTTATAAATGACTGGGCCATAGAACTGCTACGGATGAAGTTCAGAGTGACACAATCGCAGTGGTTTGCAAAACGTGGCATGAGTTGGCATTTTTCTGCTGTCATTTACCAGTCAGGTCATCCTGACTGCCAGGCTGAAAGAAAATGGCGAGTACACAATTCACACGTATGTTGCTGTTCTTGATAACTGCAAGCAGGCCTGATTCTCGGTCTCATGCATTATCGTAGAAGTCCTTGTAACCGTAAAGGAAACACATCCATCTGTGTCAAGGGTTATTTTACGGAGCGACAACGCGGGATGCTACCATAACTCCTCGCTTGTGTCAACTATCAACTCCACAAGTAAGCGAACTGGTATAGAGGTTATACGTTACGACTTTTCGGATCCTCAGGCAGGGAAGGACCTCTGTGACCGTAAAATCGCGCCATGCAAGTAACGTCTGAGAAATTATGTAGCAGAAAACAATGTCATAGAAACGGCAGAAGACGTTATTGTTGGCACTCGGATGGCAGTTTGCAAAATGGATACGTCCAAAA
>JAEMPF020028774.1:141077-149573 GCA_022496165.2 Catalaphyllia jardinei
GGACTACGGGAGCAGGCATTTAATGTCACGCAATCGTGGCCGGGTATTCTGAAGGTTAGCCCTTCACACTGGCAGTCATCTACCCCACAAAATTTAAAAACGCAAGCATTCAACCAACTAACAGCTAGTAAACACAGACCACCAATCCAACAAAGTTTTAATTCGCGAGAAATCAAACCGACATGTACATCCTCGCACTCAAAAGGATTGTTGAACAAAAATGGCTCATCACATTGGGAAAAACTAACAATGGCTAGAAAGTTATATCAAAAAGGAGCAAAACCTCCTATTATGAGATACTTCTGTTTGAAAACTTGAAGAGAAAACGTTGGGCGTTTTGGGTGGCTTTTACTTGACCGGAAGTCAAGATGGCGGTAACCCCCGGGTGGGGGGGGACTTCCTTATAAGAGGCTAATGGGGATGTGCCGCTGGATGGGGTGGCATTTTCACGCTTGGATTGACTATAATGGGGTTATGGAGTCATTTTTAGTAGAGTTACTAGAATGGGGTCGCACATTTTCGGGATTTCTGGGATAAGAAAATTCTGGTAAGCAGGGATTTTAAAATAGGAAGACTCGCGGTTAAAAAAATGGTTCGTGCTGTTGTTTTAATATTTAACAGTCAACTCGCACTGAAGTCTGTTCATGAAATCACAACTTAAACATTAACGACTTGTACAATAGTGCAGAACCCCTGGGTTCAGAACAAAGTCCAACAAATCTTCCGTGCTACGGTATTTATTTTCCGGCTATTCTGCATTGTTATCGTCGATCGAAGTCAACTCAACTTGGATCTTCTTTTCGATTAGCAAGCGTTTGATCTCTTTCACTCAGGACTTGTTAGCTTTCAACGTGAAGAATGTTTGTTTTTCAACTATTTATGATGGTGCGTTTTTAATACTTACGGTTAACAAATGTACCAGAATGTTTGTACTGTTTGTACCACATTCAATTAAACAAACTCGTGTCAATTCATTTTAGGATGACCTATTTAAAAGGCTCTATAAGGTAGAGGCATAAGCAGAACGTGACTAAGTTGGGCCACAGGCAGACCAATCTATGTGTTTGTGGTTTAATATACATCAGTATGTTTATATGAAACGAAGAGAATATATGAGGGTTATGAATAAAGCTATGATAATTGCACATCTAAATCACATCTCGGTCTGAATATCCCAATAAAGTTAAATGAAACCTTAATCGACTCATGTATGGTGTTTTTTCGCCTTCTTGGGCCGTCTAAAGCGTCTTATAGTGAAATTACTTTTGGCCGGTGACGGTTACGACAAGAGAAGGAGACAAGGCTTGCAACTTAGCGGCCGTCAGCCGCGACCTCCTCCACTTCAAACTGGAATTAACGCAACAATACTGAAAATCTCACCTGAATGGCGACGGATCTTGATAGATGAGTTTGTTCTCTATCTCTTCGCCGAATTTGAGCTTCATCCCTCCAACGGCTTTCGAGAAAATCAATGCTGAATTCACAAATACAGCTTCCACAATATGGTCGGTGCCAAACTCAGCGACCAAAGGAATTCAAGGAATGCAGGCCGTTTGAAATCTGCCAATCAGCGGGTTTTGGCTTCCCGCGGTATCCCGCCGCGGTCCAAATCCCCAACCTGCTGATTGGTAAATTTGAAACGGCTTGCATTCCTTGAATTCCTTTGGTCGCTTGCTAAAATGTAGTTTTATGAGTCTAAGATAAGTGAATGATAACTCAAGATTATCAAGAAAAAGAGAGGGATCAACTGATTTGAATGTCAAAAAAGAAAACAAGATCATGAAATTTAACGTTGAAAACAAAACGTTATCAGTTCAGACAGAAGTGTTTTTAATAATTTTTCTTAAAGTGAACTTTTTGAACAATTCACTTCCCGGCACTTACTCTAACGCATAAGCTAACACTATCGAGAAACACTTTAAATTACAGCGTTGCGATAACAAAACAAAGTCTGGCCACCATTTTTTAAAGTTCCGAAGAATTGTAAGAGCAAGTTCGATTACCTGCTTAGTCTACGAGAAACTGTAGAAAAAGGACATCGATCAAGTGTTCTCTTAACACGGGAACTGACTCCAATCATGCCAAATGTAGTTTGTGATAATCAATATTGGCATAAATTAATATTTTGCCGACACGGAACAGAGAACTGGGTGCGACTCATGGGATGCACGTTTGCAAAAAGAGACGGTTGAGTAACTTGTGACATTCTACAGTCAGCCTTGCCACTAGCACTTTCCTATAAGGTTTATTTTTATTGTGTAACTAGCGTCACACGAATTTTTTTTTTTCATTCTATTATTTATACATCAACCTTAAAACCCCAAAGGTGGCGCCACTGCACTTGGTCGGGGGTACACGGTCCCTATTTTTCCTAACGAAGGGTTTTTTAGGGTTTACGTGTCCGGCTTTGGCGCATGTAGGATGTTACTCGTTGTATCTTTTATCCACTTTGTTGTAAGCTCATTGTCACAATTAAACATATCTTGGGCCTGGCTGACCAACGTCCCCATGCGTCAACCTTCGAGTGTGTTCGGTTATGTAGTGAAGGCAAAATAAAGTGTTTACGTGACACTTTTGTTCAGTTTTTTTCTGTATTGTGTTTCTTACCTTGGGAATTAGTTGCAAATAAGAACCCGAAAGATTTGTCCTTTTTATATTTTACAAACTCTTATTACACCTTATACTCATTCACTTTTTCAATTTGATAATGGCTTAACGTAACGCTAAAAGGTTTCCTTGTCTGAACTATGCTTAAAGATACTCACAACTATTTTCTTACCACGTGCTCGGCAGTGGTCAGAAGCTGGGAGGAGCTGCTGAACGTTTGATTGACAGTAGCGAAAAAGGCATTTGCTGGTTGAGCTTTCAGCTTTAGAGTCCGCATGCTATTGAAAGTCGCAGTAAATGTGTTTTAACAATCTTTTAGAGGCGTTGAACTTTCTAGTCTACTTTGAGAGCAAAAAATACCAGCATACTAAGGATCCACTTTGTTTTTCCTTGTAGCGTGACGTTAAGGACGTTGGCGCTAATCGTTTCTGCGCATCCTTACTGTGCACGCAAATTGACGTGCCATGTTATGCATGAGCGCGTACGCTAAGTCGTAAAATAAACAAATGATAAGGCAGATGGCCATTGCTAGAGCTTTGCCCGGATTTTACGATCTTGGACGTTCGGTGACCCCAATTTTTCTTTCGATGGATCATTTATTTACTGATTTTCTACGCTTAGGGGAAAAAAAAAATGAAGAAAATCTATCGAGTAGAATTTGAATTTTTGGCAAAATGCACCATAGAATTCTGTCCTTGATAGCTCCACGTGCATCTGTGCCGCGGTTTCAACTGCCTCTTAAAGGGTCAAATTTTGTGAAAACGTTAGAAACGTTTGAAATTATTTACGCAACAGATCCACTTCTACAAAATATGTCGTTTGGCTCCGTTGACTCCCCTTCGATATTTGTAACTATAAACCCCTGTAGGCCGTGCTCAATTATATGGGACCATTTTCGAAATCAGTAGAGTTTACCGCACGCTTTATCTCTGAAACGAAGACGGTGACCCCCAATTTGTTTTTGCATTTCTGGCACAAGTAAGTCATTATTAGCCTACGACGCAGACGCTAACTACCGCCGGTTACTAGGTATTTACGGGTAAATTTCAGTCTGAAACGCAGGCTACTCATTATCTGCCTGCAGTAAAAATTTTAAAAAAATCCTAACGATTGGAACATTTTTGCGCGAACGTCCTTAAAAATAGAGTTTTTGCGGGAAAATGTAGCATACACAAATGTAAGAATTTGGCGGGTTTGAAATTAACGAGGTCAGATCTTGAATATTTTATTCTGCTGTCCAGATTTTTCGGTAAATCATGGATAACAATTTGCCCAGTTCCAAGGTCTCAATATTTCGCGCGGACATTTGTTTCGGGTCATGTGGTCCGGGGCGAAAAGTGTGGCCTAGACAAAAACCGGAAAAGCGCTAGTAAGAATTTTCACCGAGCAACTCGCCTTGCGCAAGGATTTTTCTCAGCATTTCTGGCGGAGGTACCGCTAGAAAAAATCAATTTGAACT
The DNA here is from genome assembly GCA_022496165.2 of Catalaphyllia jardinei. NCBI lineage: Eukaryota > Metazoa > Cnidaria > Anthozoa > Scleractinia > Caryophylliidae > Catalaphyllia > Catalaphyllia jardinei. The sequence goes on from JAEMPF020028774.1 coordinate 145,144, forward strand.
CCTCGCCTTTTGATTATTGCTAACAGGTCGAGTTAAATTACTCTTTTGGATCCAAACGGACATTATAGAGTCAAGAGCATCGCCGCTTTCAAACAACAAGCAAATATAATACTGCTTACTGATAATAGACGTTTCCGTAGCCGCGTTTGATCATAGATCACAGAAAACAAAAATATACCAAATTTGTTAAATTACGGTTGTAAGACTGAGTAAGGGAGAGTAAACTGTAATGCAAGGACCACTTCTACAAACAGCAGCGGAGTGAAGACGGATCTTGGTTAGATCAGGAACAGCAGTGAAAAATACACTATAAAACCAATTGAAAGGCTTACTGTAAGGCTAAAAAATGTTAAATTAATTAAAGTTTAGGCCCATTCACACGGCAGAAAATTTTTGGTGCGGTTCGTATAAAAAAGGTTCGGGTACCAAAAAATTAGCACTGCTTCCCTATTTACACGTCCTATTTTCTACCGTGCTAAGCGGCTCGAACTAACGTTTTGGTGCGAGTAAAAGGCTCGACACCTTGGCCAGCGTACACAATTCGCATGCACCGTCCTAAGAAAAAACATGGCGGAAGAGAAGTATCTTGAGTTTTTTTTCTAAAGAGATCTTGCGTCTTTTCGCCAGAAATTAGGAAACCGAACTTCGTTCATTTATCTTTTCAGAAGAACTGAAGAAGAAGGAGATACAAACTGTTTATTATTGTATCCATGTTGGCTTGCAATTCTGAAGAGCGAAGATGCTGGACATTGACCCGCACAGATCAATGGCTTCAGGTCGTAGAAACGGCATTCACCGACAAGGAGTGTTACGATAACTTTCGCGTGTCCAAAACAACATTTGAATCCATTGTCTCATGGATCGAAGACGAAATTGGTTGTCAAGATACTTCAAATGCGTAAGGATGTCTCCCCAAGGAAAAGAACAGCCATAACCCTTTACTACATGAGTTCCACTGCAGAATACCGGACAATAGCAAATTTGTTTGGTGCATCAGTGTCGTTTGTTTGTCTCTGCATCAAGGATGTTTGTAAAGCTATAGTAAAAAAGGTGAAAAAAGATTTCCTATCAGCATCAAAGGGAGAAGATTTGAGTGAAGTCATGAGGCTCTACAAAGAGAAATGGGATTTCCCTCATGCGCAGGTGCTATTGATGGTACCCATGTTCCCATACAAGCTCCTCTGGAAAACTGTACTGATTATATAAATAGCAAATCTTATCACAGTATAGTGATGCAGGCACTGGTGGACTCAAAGTATTTATTTTGAGATGTGATCATTGGTTGGCCAGGTAGCGTCCATGACGCAAGAGTGCTTTCTAATTCAGAACTTTATAATTGGGGAAACAACGAGGACCTTTTTGATCCAAATATTAAAGAAACAATACACGGTGTTGATATTGCCCCTTCGAATTCTTGGCGACCCAGCTTACCCTCTTTGGACTGGCTAGTTAAAGCTTACCCAGAAAATCAAAACACACCCAAATGCCAACGGTATTTCAACTATCGGCTAAGCAGAGCACGTATAACTGTGGAGAACACCCTTGGCAGATGGCAAGGTCGTTTTCGACGAGTTCTTAAGCGTGTTTATATGGCTGTTGACTCCACATGCTACCTTGTGGCTGCCTCGTGCATACTTCAAAACATCTGCGAGTTGAAGAGGGATGCCTTCTTAGAAGAATGGCTTGAGGATATACAAAGTGCTGTTCAACAGCCTGACAACATCCCATTGGCGATTTTTCAAAGACAGACTGAAAGATATGCCTCCAAAATTCGAGATGCTCTTGCACTGTTCTTCAGGACACCAGAGGGCCGACACATTGGAAGTGGCGGTGAATAATTTCCTCATAGTCTATTACAGTTTATGCGATGCATCTTAAGTTAATCATATGAATCAACAAAATGCTTAAAGTGCCAATGACATTTTGTACTTTTTTGTAGAATTTTTCACAACTTTGCAATCCAAAACGGTACTGCAGCTCTGCTTCTGTTACGGGTTTTAACATGAATGTATAAATTGCAATGGTGTGTTGAGTTTCACAAAAAGTAGATAATAAACAAACCAGTGGTAGTCAGAATGAAATTAAAACAGTTCAAACAACAGCTTTATTATAAAGTGGTTGTTAGAGAAATATTAACTCTATCAGCAGGTGCTTGTTACAGAAATATTAACAATAAAACGAATTTGCATCATAAACATGCAAGTTTTGATAAACAATTAGTGCCTATTATAACTGTTGATTACTCTTTTGCCTTAAAAGAAAAAAGTATGCATTAACAGTAAAAAATCCATATCAGTTAGAAAAAACAACCACTATTTGTTTTTACACTTGAAACTAAACTTTTCGTTCTTACCAATATTTTCATGTAACAAAAACTATCAACAGTGTACAATAAGACATTCCCCAGCTGATTATAACTTTTGTTTCAAAACAAATTCTGGTTGCAAAACTTTTTATGTGAAATAAGATTGATTTCCAATACAACAAACATGCATTAAGACCATTTCCATATAAAATGAGCGCACAAAAAACTTGTTTTGAAACAGGCGATAAAGGCGTCTAGAAAATGGCCTGTTTGTTCCACAACACCCCACCTTAAAAAAGAACTTAGAGCTTTACAATTCATAAAAACAGCTTTCGCTACCACTGTGACCAGTGTGACTCTCTTCATAGAAATCTATCCTATGGGGTGGAAATGGATTTCTGTTCTAGTTTAAAAGATTGAACAGCAGCAGCTCATGTTGTCGCTCCTATTTGCGACGTGCATTATCTAGTTCTTTCAACCGTATCTCATGCTCCAACATTTCTTTGTGTCGTATCTGCTAAAGCTTCACAAGCATTTCCATTTCCTGTTGAGCAGCAACTTTGAAGCTGTCGGTTAACATTGCAATAGAAGACTCAACCTTACTTTTCTTGATACCAGGTTTTGCTTCCTGCACTTCCAGCTCTGTTTTGGATCTAGTCACCCCACAACATCCCTGAACACTGTCATTTGTATTTTTGCTTAGCTCTTTATTGTCAGCTTCATCACCAGATTGAGCCTTGCTATTATTTTCATCGTCTTCTATTTCACTTTCTAAATCTGAACAGAAAAAAGCAAAAACAATTATTCAAAAAATAGTAAACAGGGGAAATACCAAAACAAACAAATTCTGCTATTTATTAGTTGCACAGTTTGTAACACAGCAAAAGATACCGAGTTACAACTTCTGTTAGTACTAACCTGGTTTCTTTTGGTAAAAGGATTTACTCAAATCTGTAATAACTGGCACATAGAAATGATCATGATGATGATAATAAAACAAACCTGTATTTTCACCTGGTACACTTGAATCAATAAGACATGCAGGCGACGATGTATCCATGTGACCACATATTTCATCCTTGTCATCAAAGAACTTCCATTCCTTCTGACGTTCAGTGCCACTTCTTTCCTGTTTATCATGATGTTGTTTGTACTGCTGTTTTAGCTTCTTCCATTTGTTAATGATGCTGTCTAAACTGATATCAATACCTATAAAATTAAAACGCAATATAATTATTATATACTAGTAATAGTTCTCACTAAATCTGCCCCCGCTTCTATTTTATCCCTCAAGGGATAAAATTCTTAAAAAATTATACTACGTGTAAGGAAACTATTATTTATTGTCTGAACTGAAACTTTACATTTTTTTTGTAAACTATATCAATCATACTGTTCGAGTAACTTAGGAATCTTATCATAAATATGATCCAAGGAATCAACCTAGTTAACTAACCTAACAACACACTCTGTTTAACTCATTCTATCACATGATATTCTTTACATACTAGCAGTAATAAAAGATTAGGAGTGCGTTCTGCGGCGCCTGTGATAATAGTTCTCTGTTGCTGAAATCATTATCTCTATGTGAACAGCTGAAGTTTTGCGAACAGATGTGACATACTGGCAAACTCCACTATTGCGGATTATTTGATTTCTCTGCTCTATGGTTAGCAAGCGACGTCCCATGTACTAAATTATTTCCAAGTGAACTCCGGGGGTGAACTACGATATGGTAACCTTTCATGACATGTTGCGTGACGGCTCTAGTTTCAGTAAAGTCACAACTGAAATGGAACATTAACCTTTCAAATTCCAGTAAAAATCTGTTCGTTATAACAATCCAGCTTTATCGAATTAAAATTTCAGCGAAATCGAACAAAACCAGAGTTAATTATATTTTTTTTCACCGACCCCACTTGACCTTATTGACACAAGAAATTACGAAGCATAACACGAGCCGAAAGAAAGAAAAATACGGCCTGAAAGCTGCAATTTGAATGGGAACAGTTTCTTTGAACCTTTCTTAGTTGATTTAGACGAAAAAATGACCTCGACGGGCTACAGAAGAAAACAAAACCAAAAACAGAGCGAGACTGATAATTTATTCAAATTACTCACTACA
>JAEMPF020028774.1:163353-170687 GCA_022496165.2 Catalaphyllia jardinei
GTCAACGTTCATAACTTCTTCAGCGTTGTCATCTTTGTGGATTTCCACACTACTGAAATCGTTCGTTTTAATACCACAAGGACCATAATAAAGAGCATACAATACGCGTTGTTTCATGTCTTCATCATAATTTTCGAGTTCCAAGGAAGTAAGATATAGACTGGTCCAAGGCAACTTCGGTAACTCCGTCAAATAACTTTCCCATGTCTGGCCAAGCTTCAACCCCAGAGTGCTGCAAACACTTTCCACAGTTTTCATCACCACAGCAAGATCTATTTGCTCACGGGCTACATCATGAAAATAGAACCACGCGTCTTCAGTATCCAACATCAGGCAAGAGTGCTGTCTTTGACTGGGATGTTGAATAGTGCAGCCATGGCAGCGATTGACTTTTTCCTCTTGAACGAGCTTGTCAAAAAACGCAGCATAGGTTAGTTGAAACACATGCCCAATAATGGTGGCTACCTTCTTGCGTTGGATCTGCTCAACTTCGTCCACGGTTAACATAGGTTTAGATGTGGATTTGACTTGCATGTTTGGAAGCTATCCGCTCGATCAAAAACAATTTGTTACTGGAGTTTGTGACAAGAATAAAGTACTCAACGGAGAACGCGCTTTTATTTTGAACAGTTAATAGATTTCTCATAAACCAATCAGGGTCAAAAGAGATTGGGCAAGACCGGGCAACCTTATTGTTTGTATTGCACTAGAGCGACGCTTATAAGTATGGAGGAAGACACTTCATTGGTATGGAGGAAGTCAAAAATTATTATGCAGGAAGGCACCTCATTAGTATGGAGGAAGACACTTTATTAGTATGCAGGAAGACAGGGGAAGACAGGGGAAGACAGTAACAAGGCTTAATTCCAATGACCTATTACTACTCTTGACCCGATTTGTTTTCAATAAAATTTGGAACAAAAACGCATACAAAACAACAAACAGTTGTACTCACAGCCAATATCTGCTACAAAGCTTGCACACTTAGGCCAAATTAGTGAATAATAGCGTAATAATAGCTTGTATTATTAAATGCTCAACCTCGGATAATGCAATTCTAGCTTTCTGATTGGTTCACTGTATCTCGGTTACCAGTGATTATACCTACGTTTGACCTTACATGGAAATTAATGCGGCAAATGTGGCTTGGCATAAAGTTTTATGTGGGAAGCTAAGTTCCGTCGGCAAAAATTTGGATGAAATAAAACAAATTCGGTGAGCTGTTTACAGGAGAAAAACAAGACATTAAGGACAATCTCATCCCAGTAACAACAAAAAAGCCATAAAGTTCAGAATGAGAATATTCAACGGTGCGCACTCGTTAAGTTTCCCTTAAAAGCTGTAAAATTTCAAACATGAACTGGCACCAAATTTTCCAAACCGATAGAAGAAATGTCAAGCAAAGAACTCAATGTTTTTCGGTAGAGTTTTTGCACGTCTGCGAGGAATAAAGATGGCACAATGTCAGTTTACAAAAGTTCATCAATGAAATCCATCTAAAAGCCGCCATTGACCATTTTCTTCGCTCGCACCCGGTCATCAAACTATTTTTCACGACCTCTGACCCCGCTTTTACTGAGGCAACAAAGCATTAGAGAATTTGCAAAACACCTCAGAAAAACAGGCAACATTGCCGGCCTAATAGAGCCCATAGAAACGGTCAGAAACCAATTTCCAATGAACAGATGAAGAAACTGTTCGACAGCAGTGAGCTCGGATGGGCAGAGAGCAAAAATGCCGCAAAACTACAGAGGACGATCTAGTTTTACCTGTCTCCTTTTTGGCTGGCCACGACAAGAGATTCAACGCCAACTAACGCCAACAATTCTGTTCTCGCGAAAAATCCATCAAGGAGTTGAGTATTTTGATGAGCTGAACCGAAGCGTCGGCTCGAAACTTTACCAGCCACAAAAAACCATCAGGGTCTCGGAGATTCTGAAGATGAATCCGATGCTAAAATATTTTCTGTCCCTGACTCTAAAACTGGCCAGCAACAATCTCCACATATCCAGCACGACGAACTGATGCGAGGGCAGCCACAGTATTAAGGGAACACTAATAGAGTTGTTGTCGAGAATAATTTTGACACAACGTCTTTCACATAGCGATAAGTTTTCCGCAGTACTTTCAACTGTTATGTGCAAGTGCACAATTAAAACTCTTCTCGATGACTCAAACTTGAACGCTTTTCAAACTTTCTGATCAAGGTTGAATATCCTTCGTTTGGTAGACGTTCCTTAAATTATAGATGATGGCAATTTTCGTTCAGCAGACTCGCCGGGTTCGCTTTCAAATTTTCATTCCACGAAAGTTTACAAACGGTGCGCATGCCATGTGACTTCCAACTTGCAGTTGTTTTTGCTACATCAACTTCCGGTCGTTTTGTAAAATTAAAACCAGTAAAATTTAGCTCTAATTCCCAAGCATACAACCGTACCGAATTTAATAAAACAATTATTCCATTCGCGCTTGTTGGATATGAGATGGTTATAGCCAACTCGGCCCTACGGGCCTCGTTGGCTATTTACCATCTCATATCCAACGCGCGCTCATGGAATAATTGTTAATTATCCTCTTTTTGTTCGAATTCAATGTAGTCCCGAGGCCAAATCTGGGCAAGCCGAGCGAAGCTTCGATTTGTTGCTGTGTGACGTCACACTGGCAGTAATGAGTCGGTCTCTGACAGATACTCAAAAACAATAAAGTCACCCCCTCCCTCCTGAGGTTTCAAGAATAGTTCTCTGGCCCACGAAAGGTTCACAAACGACAGACAACTGCAATGAGTAATACTTGTAAACGTTGCTTGGTCAGGATTGCCAGCGGAAATCAGGCTCTTAATTTTTTCGTGTTTTGGATCCGTGCATGTCGTCACTTTTTAGTACAGCGTCTTGTACTTTACTCTGAAAATTTTTCTGTCAAAACCTTTTCAATGCAATAAAATTCCATCCAAATTAGTTTATAATTTCATGTTAATTTTACCTCTGTTATTGTCAACCATTTGAGAGTTCAGGAAGAACGATACTGCATGTTTATAATCCATGAACTTAAATTATAAATTGAACTCTCTAACTTTTTTCTTATTGGCCGAAAGCGTAAAGTGAATTTTCGAAATCACCACAAGTGACGCATAACTGTAGATTATACAATTATCATTTCAAGGAGACGCAAGGTCACGGGTTATCGTGCTATGAATGACCGCAGTGCATGATTTCCAAGGGTAATCATGTTAAGTTCACGCGCTTTGTGTTGCTTCCCGTCAGTGAAGAAGCAAAAACATTTTTTTTTTCACTCAATGTATAGTAAATCAATTATTAGGTTTGGTTTTGGTGATATCCAGAATAATCAAGATCTCGGTAAGGGTTATCACCCGAAGCCGAAGGTAGTTACACGCAACTGAGTTGCTCTGGAAAATAATTAATAGAGGTATTTTTGAAGCGGTTCCTGAAAAAAGAGAAAATGTCGAGGTAAATTAATTTTCATTAACCTTGCTAAAATGTAGTTTTATGGGTCTAAGATAAGTTAATGATAATTCAAGATTATCTAGAAAAAGAGAGGGATCAACTGATTTGAGTGGCAAAAAGAAAACAAGATCATGAAATTTAACTTTGAAAAGAAAACGTTATTAGCTCAGACAGAAGTGTTTTTAATATTTTTTCTTAAAGTGAACTTTTTGAACATTTCACTCCCCAGTACTTACTCTAACGCATGAGCGAACACCATCGAGAAATACTTTACATTACAGCGTGGCAATAACAGAACAAAGACTGACCACCATTTTTTAAAGTTCCGAAGAATTGTAAGAGCAAGTTCGATTGCATGCTTAGTCTACGAAAAACTGTAGAAAAAGGACATCGATCAAGCATTCTCTTAACACGGCAACTGACTCCAATCACGGCAAAAAGTGCTTACGTGACACTTTCATTCAGTTTTTTTCTGTATTGTTTCTTTATTGTGTTTCTTACCTTGGGAATTAGTTGCAAATAAGAACCATAAATATTTAATGTATCTTTTATATTTTACAAACTCTCATTACACCTTATACTCATTCACTTTTTCAATTTGGTAATGGCTTAACGCAGTGGCGGATCCAGACCTTGAGCTGGGTTGGGTGGGGGTGGGAGGCGGTCTTGATTTACTTCCCCTGCTGGCTATTTTTCCTTCGGTCATTTCTTCTTTTTTACCCAAAATAAGGGGGAGGCCCGGGCCCCCTAGGCCCCTCCCCTAGATTCGCCACTGTAATTTAAGGATGAAACGTTTCGTTTTCTGAACTGTGTACAACGATACTCACAACGATTTTGTTGCCCGTGACGTGGTCGGCAGTGGTTGGAAGCTGGGCGGAGATGTTTGACGTTTGATTGACAGTAACGAAAAAGGCATTTGCTGGTTGAGCTTTCAGTTTTAGAGTCCACATGTTATTGAAAGTCGCTGTAAAAGTATTTTAACAATCTCTTAGAGGCGTTGAACTTGCTAGTCTACTTTGAGAGTAAAAAAACCAAGCGTACTGAGGATCCACTTTGTTTTTCCATGTAGCGTGACGTTATCAACGTTCGCGCTAATTGTTTCTGCGCATCCTTACTGCGCACGCAAATTGACATGCCATGTCATGCATGAGCGCGTGCACTAAGCCATAAAATAAACATATTTTAGGGCAGATGGCCTGATTGCTAGAGCTTTGCCTATATTTAACGATCTTGGACGCTCGGTGACCCCAATTTTTCTTTCGATGGATCATTTATCTACTGATTTTCTACGCTTAGGGGAAAAAATGAAGAAAATCTATCGACTAGAAGTTTGAATTAGTGGCAAAATGCACCATAGAATTCCGTCCTTATTAGCTCTACGTGCATCTGTGCGGCGGTTTCAACTGCCTCTTAAAGGGTCAAATTTTGTGAAAACGTTAGCATAGAAAAATTTGGAATTATTTACGCAACAGATCCACTTCTACAAAATATGACTAAGATCGTTTGCCTCCGTTGACTCACCTTCAGTATTTGTAACTATAAACCCCTGTAGGCTGTGCTCAATTATATGGGACAATTTTCGAAATCAGTAGAGTTTACCACACGCTTTATCTCTGAAACGAAGACGGTGACCCCATTTTTTTTGCATTTCAGGCACAAGTAAGTCATTATTAGCCTACGACGCAGACGCTAACTACCGCCGGTTACTAGCTATTTAGGGGTAAATTTCCGTCTGCAACGCAGGCTAATCATTATCTCCCTGCCGTAAAAATTTTAAAAAATTCGTACGACTGGAAATTTTTTGCGCGAACATCCTTAAAAATAAAATTTTCTCATAATTAGATAGTCATCCGTAGTAGTAAGGATTTGGTGGGTTTGAAATTAACGATGTCAGATCTTAAATATTCTATTCTGCTGGCCAAATAAACATTTTTCGCAGATGATTCAGTAAATCATGGATAACAATTTGCCTTAATTGTTCGCGCGGTCATTCGTTTCGGATCATGTGCTCCAGGGCGAAAAGTGTGGCCTAGGCAAAAACCTGAAAAGTAAGAATTTGTCTCACTTTTTCACCGAGCAACTCGCCTCGCGCAAGGATTTTTCTCAGCATTTCTCAGTGGTGGAGGGACTGCTAGAAAAAAGCAATTTGAACTCCTCGCCTTTTGATTGTTGTTAACTGGTCGAGTTAAACTACTCTTTTGGAGCATCGCCGCTTTCAGACCACAAGCAAATATAGTACTTCTTATTGAAAATAAAAGTTTTAACTACATGTAATCGTGGCCACGTTTCATCATAGATCACAGAAAAAATATACCAAATTTATTAAATTTCGGTTGTAAGACTGAGTAAAGCAGAGTAATAGCTTTTTAAGTTAATTATCTTATAAAATCTTGACCGCTAAGCCTATGCAATCAAAACAAGAATTCGCTCGCAGCGCTGTCTTGTAACCAACGATTATTACGATATGTAATGACCTTGCGAAAAACTAAACTTAACCTTGCATGTAAGGAGCATCGAATGGTCCCATTCAGTTTAAAAGTGCTCGCATAATTTGGCCTTTGCTCGAATTGCTCGCAAAAATTAAATGGGTGATCGCTTGCTCTTGCTCGCAAAATTGCAACTGCTCGTATGCTCAGATTTTCCCCCCAATTCCCTGCCTTGTAGAGTAAGCATAATTTCCATCTTGAAAAAACTGACAGCGGAAACAATGTTTCCCGTATGGAAAACTGGGAAATGTAAGGGAAGCATGCGCGTGCAAAGAACATTTCTGGGAAAATGCTTTCTCATTTTGTTGACGTTTATTGAAACTGAGTGGCCAGCCTGTTCAGTGCCAGGTAGCAGGGTACCCTACATGAGACATTGTGCTTGTAAAGGCGAGCTATCTTTAACCCTCTTGGGAGGGAACCTACTCACTTGTAAACAGGGCCTTAGAAAGCTTCAGATCCCTTTTATCGTTCACCCACTAAATCAAACTGCACATAGAACAAGGCCTAGCTTTGCGTCTGCTGTCCTGTTTTGGAGGTGTCTTGGCGTAGAACAACGATTTAATGAAAGAGAGATTCCAGCTGGAACAAAATTTACGAAGTGCTCGTTGCTCACCATTAGTAATTTCTTAAGGCAAAGTGCTCGCTGCTCACATGACAAAATTGATCACTGCTGGTACACGCAAAAATAAAGTCACTGCACGCACGCACTACACCATTCCATACCCCTCATGTAATTCTATACGTACATCTCTGTACGAACCTCTTAACCGCAGTCTTATTTACTAAACAACGACGTATTACAGCAACCGCTTCTCTTTAATACACATGTAAGGAGATCAAAAGTGAGTTAAGTCCTTCTTGTACTCCGATCACAAAGCGCCACTAGAACTGAACTCCGTGCCACACACAGATATTTCAACAGATTTATAATGTCAAATCCGTATATGAGCGAAATGAATTTTTTTTCCAGTTTTCGGTTCAAAAGAGTGGGAACTATTACATATAAAACATCCGTAGTAAAATCAGAAGCGTATCACCTAAACGATAGTCCTCTGGTTAAACATAATCTACTCTTGGGTTGCACTGTCACGCAATTAAAAAATAATTGGAAAACCATTCAGTGAATCAACTCAAGAAATTATAATGTTATGAGAGATAAATAATAAAGACACTTCTCCAAGTTTTAGGTCTGTACATTTTCCCGATCTTCAAATATTTGCGAATTTTTTAGCACAAATTTGGAGAGCCAAGTATGGAGTCGCCATGTTCATGTACCTCCAAGGGAAACCAACATCTGCAACTTACTTTGGCTACCTAGGCCACTGATTATCTGAACTGATCAATCAAACATTCAAAGGAGCACTTTTCCTATTAATATAACTTCTAA
>JAEMPF020028774.1:170787-185787 GCA_022496165.2 Catalaphyllia jardinei
TTTCTACAAACACGTTCATAGCTTTATGCCACGCACCGCCATAACTCTGAAATTTAAAATGCGCTTGATTTTAGAGGAGGCATGTTCCTTGAAATGAAAAGTTGTTCACAGATATGTATGTTATTTACCGGGCGGGAGGTCCGTATGAGAAAAAAACTGTGCACGAGGTCACAGTTTTTCCCATACGGACCGACCAAGCCCGGTAAATAATCTGTAAATTGGTTTTACAGATTACTAATGGGTTCGTTTACGCAACTCTTGTTATTGAATCGGCCAGTTAAGTTTTCCAAAATTATTTTTTCGGTGTGAAATTTCGTGCGAAGTTTGAAGTTTTACTAAGAAACAATTTCTGCCAGTCATCACTTTTAAAATAACTTGAATCAGACTTTTCCACGGTAAATTGAATAGCAAAAAGCGAGGAAATTAGTTAAGTGTATTCCACAGAAATTCTCCTCAATACAGCAACGATCAGAAAGGTAAACTTGACTGAAATTGACTCAAATTCAACCGCGAGGGAAACACAGGATTAAGCGCCATTACAGCGCCAAGCTACAAACAACCAAGCAAGCTCTCAGAACTTCAAAACACTCAACTGAATTTACTTACAGTGACTTTCCTTGCCATTTTAAAGAGAACAGAGATAAACTTGCGGTGACAAATCGCCGATTGATGTGTACATCAAGAGGAAAATAAATTGAATTGAATTGAATTGAAAAGTAAAAAAGGCAAAAGATTGACCATTTTCGCTAACTTTTGGGCGCAAAATTTAGATAGCGGAAAAAAATCTGGCCCGTATCGTAAAAAGCTGGACAGGTCACGTGTGTAAGATTAAGCACCGCGTATTTTTTTCCTCGCGAACGGCATAGAAGGTCACGTGACGTGACATTTGCCGCCTTTGCCGTTTGCCGGCCGCCGTTACTACCCCAGGAGGACATTTTTCCCGTTTGGAGGGAACGCGAAAAGGTGAGTATTTGCAGCCCATTTAAACCTACTATTTCTACATTTTGATGGCTTGCTTTTACAGCTATGTTTCGTTTATCATCCTACTTCTACGCGGAACTTGTAAAGCTAAAAGAGTTTCAAATTCAAGCGGAAAATAAAAAACCTTCTTCGTATCAGCCATTAATATTTAGAGCAATAAGTTGAAAAAGTTTCTTTTTGAACAAACATTAGACAATTTTTGCAAGTTCCAAGTACCGCTGTGTCGTTGGGAAGCTTAAACAGACGAACATCGCGGACGGAACGGCAAACAACAAACGGCTAGCCGACGTTCATCGTTCGTTGTTTTTGCGGAGCTTAATCTAATAATATTTGTGGCTCTTTAGTTTTGGATTTTAGCAAATTATGACGTCACGTGCTACCAAAGAATTAGAGGTACGGACGCAACCTACATTCAAAACTTAATGAGATTGGTCGCTTAGGCTACCAGTTGAAGTGGATGTCAATTAAAAAAGTTTTTAGCGGAGCTCTGGCGGCCCGAAGGGCAGCCAATCAAAGCTCCATAATTATAGAAAAAGGAACCACACATGCATAGAGATAGGAACCCATGCGACTCTTTTCTTATATAGTCAAAATGGCTAGCGGCTTTGATCACGACGACGACGACGACGAACGACGTCGCACAACATGGCGGCCATCCAGCTGATACGAAGTCATGCAGCCTTGTATTACAGCATATATCTTTGATATTAGACACGCATATTATGTTTTATTGACAGCTGTAATATCAAGAAATCCGCTGACCAGTACCACAATACCATATCGTTGGCTCAGGTTTAGAGCTCATCAAGGTCACGTGTTTTTAAGTTGACCGCTGACCAAGTGCTGTTTTTTCGCTCGGATTGCGGGCTCATGTCAGAACTGGACTGTTCGGAAGACGGTTAAAGCTAACCCAGATTTAAAATTTCACCAAATTATCACTTTCTGTTGCACATTTTTTTTGCTGCTTTGTTTTGTGTATAGGGTGATCATTCAAACTTAAAACAGGGGGCCAAACATTATACAGAAAACCTCACCGCAAAGTTACAAAACTAAAATCAAAATTCTACCTTTCGTGGGTTAGCTTAATCCTGCTCTGCTCAACATGGCCTTGGAGCTACGCTTTTAGGCTGGCCTAAATCTATATATTATGACAATTAACTGACCACAATAATTTTCTTACCGTAAGTTCTAAGAAAATTGCTCTGCTCTACCAAACCTCTGTACTAAGTTGTGGAAATCCTACGAGTTGAAATAATAATTATCTTCTCCGACTGAGAAATTGGTGAGAATGATTGAGGTTGTCCGGATAGCAGAGTCGATCAAGTAGTGAGCTTCATCGGTTTCCTGCTGTACGTAAAAAATTACGAAAGAGCAGCAATATAATTCTCTGAAATTCAGCCAAAATCAACAGCAAGCATTCTGCTGCTGATCCAAATTCATAGCACTCTGTTAGTGTCTAGGTCACTCCAGGGCCACTTCGGGGCGTTCGTCTATTATTTATCAACAAAACCAATTGCCGCGAAGGACTTGAACTAGGGAAGATAAAAATTGCTAAAATTTTGAATAAGGTGTTATTCTTCGCTTAAAGTTTGCGGGAGAAACGAAACGTTGAGAATGGCTAAAAATTTGGGCCAGGCTCATTAAAGTGCCCATAAGGTCAAAATATTTTTTTGCTCATCTGAACCTATATATCATTAAACGCACTTCTCGGCCAAAAAAGAAAAGGGTTTTTGGATTTGTATAAAACGCAATTCTTTTGATTAACTATTGATCTGTTTGAAATTTCCCTTCATTTTGGTCCACTATTTGCATCAGTCTTTCGTTAGTTTAAAATAAGTTGTGACCAAGCTTCAGGAGCACTTGACTTCAGGCTTGACTCATTTTGCTTTTTTTACCTTTAATTTAGTTTCGTGGTCCATTCAAAATGCTCCTTCCCGGCATTTTGTATGTATTATAAAGCTAAATTTACAGATAGAGATACAGATACAGATACAGCGCGATGAGTCACGCTTTCCTGAATCTACGTCACAATTTTGAACATGTCGATGTTGTAATCAGCGGGTCGCGGTTCGACCCTCACTGCCTCCTCCACAGGCTTTTCTTTTATTTTATTCTTAGGAAAAAGAGCGATTGGGAGACTGAGAGAGAACAAAAGGGCGCTAGCAGAAGCTATTAGCGAGTGAGGAGTTCGAGCGCAGGGAGCGATGGGAAGGAGAAAAATCCTAAAACCTGCCTCGAAGATCGATGGAACTGTAAATGTAAAAATCGTTCTTTTCCCTTGAAAATGATGGATTTTCTAGGCGTAGTTGAAAGACTTTTTAGTTGACAGAGTGGATGATCTAGAAGTTTCCATCGGAGAATTCCCTGCGCCCCTTCATGGGGTGAAATATAGGATCAGATGGGTAAACAAAAAAAATGACGCTATTGGTACTTCAACGATTTAGCGTCGATATTTTGCACCTCGTGAAAACGACTTTTAGGTAAACACCTCAAATTCACCTCTCAGTCAACCAATAAGTAGCCACCCACACAGACGTTATTTGGCTTGTCACGCGTTCCTCCCCGCGAACGTCTGCTTAACAGACCGGTCACTTCCGTTTGGTGGCGGGTAGCCTTTGTTTTGAAAGAACCAATCTGTATGTTAATGTTGACACGTCTGTCGTTTGCCGTATGTGCTTATGCATTGAGATATTTGCTTTCAAGGGGAAAAATGTGAAAAACAAGAATCTTTTTCCGCAAAATGTTTCCTTCCTGCATTCTATATTGTTGCGCTGGGTCTGACTGTTTCATTTGAACTATTTGGAAGTAGAGCGTATGTTGCTTCTTATCACGCATATCATATTTTTCCTCGTCCGGTGTTTCCTCGGAGACGCCCTAGCTTTACTTCAAGAAAGCTACGTTTCTGTACAGATGCTCTTATGTTTCTTCCATTAATTTGATTACGCTTAAGTTTTTCGAGTTCGATGAATAACTTTATTCCTCCTTTGTCCGTTCTGGCACCACATGGCTACATGATTGAAATGTAGCTGTTTACGCGCTAGTGCAACTCCTACATATGCGAGGCTGAATGTTAGAGATTTGGCGGCAGAAATATTCTCGTGTTGAGGCGTTGGTTTAAAGTCGATCAAAGTCCAGCTTTCCACGGATAGGCAGAGAAGATATGATTGGCTATTCACCCGGGGGGCGGGGGGGGGGGGGGAGTACTCCCATATATGGGCTATATAGGTATGTGACGCGGAATAGGGTATGGTTTTTGAGATTCTCGGTCTTTAAATAGGGTTTCTTTTTTAACCCTTTTGTTAAAGCGTTCCCGGTGTGGTCCTTAGATAGGGTTTAATGCCTTGAATGGGGTGTCATTTTCCAGGTTTGGGCCTTAAAAAGGGGATCAGTTTTCGCTTTCTTAGTCCTCATATAGGGCTAGGGTTCAAGAACCTTTGCGGCACACCCCTGTCCAAAATTTGCGGGATTGCCCCCCCCCCCGTCCCTTCTGAGGCTATTCGCCAGAGAACGGATGTGACTGGTCCGATGAGCAGACGTTAGTGGGGAAGAACGCGTGACAGGCCTAACAACGTCTGCGTGGGACGCTACTAATAAGTGGACAAATATTATCGCACGAAAATATGAGTTTCTGGAATTTGTACGAAGTGTATTTAGGCTAACCTAAAGTTGCCAGAAGTTTCGACCATTAAAAACCACAGGAAAGGGGTATTATCGCAGGTTAGAAGAAAAACAACTCCAGTCTCGGCAAATGTCATGCTAGTTAATCTTGTTGGATAGCTTTTGTACTATAAAACTAGGTATCTACAAGATAGCAATGCTGCGACACATTCTGTTAATAGACACATATTTTACGCCAAATAGTCTGCAAGAAAAAAAGAAACAATGAAAATGAAACTTAAAATCTTTCCTGGCTCACTGGTAAAATGTGTCTGAATAAAGTATATATTACTACCTCTGCTACTCCTTATATGCACCCGCTTCATGTATGATGATGCATCGATGACGTGGTGTGACAAGTTAGCGTGACAAAAAAGGACACAGTAATCTGTACTAGTGGAACTATGTTTGGATATAAAATGATACGCATCAACCTCCCCTTAACCAGAAAAAGATAAAGGTAAAGCCAGACTTCGTACTTTTGGTGGTGCTTGGATTTCTCGGACAATGGAACTCAATTCACTACTCTCTGGGCTCGATTACCGGCTTCTGTTGGAGGAAAGAACCCGCGATCTTCCCATGAAGGCTCGGCTGGACTAGTGAGGATTCTTTTGTTAGCCTTGACCATTTACTTCAGAGACATGGTTTGCCGCTTACCAGCCCATGCGTTTTTGTCGAGGGCAAACGCAGACCAGACCCGAGAGGGCGGCCGAAATCGAGCCTAACACTCTTCCCAATGGGACTTTTTAAGGGTTAAGTGAACAAAATGGCGAAGAAATACAATACAAATGAACAAAATGTGGTAAAGAACCCCAACTGGCAGTAGGTGGGCCGGTTGGCACTCAAAATCTGTTGTGGTGATATTTTGAAGAATCAAAGGGCTCTTATGAGCCAACTCATTCATGCTCTTAGCCATGAAATGACTCAAGTGTTTCTAGTGTATTATAGTGTTTAACAATATTGGTGGTGCATCAATAAGCATCAAGCTTCTTCCTGGCATGTATCTTAGCTATCAGCAAGCTTACAATTGACTGATTGGGTAAATGAATCATTTGCTGTACAATAGATTAGGACAATGTACCATCATTCTGTATGTTCTGTTGTCAAGCATTTTTGTTCATTGTTTAGCAATGTGGTCACTGGTGTCATCTAAATGAAGTGAAAGCCTCATTCACTATTTGCTTGTTACAGTTTATGTATATTTTATTTAAAGAAAATGTAAGTGATTAGTGCAGCACTTATCAGTAAACCTTCGGAAAGCTCGTGTAACTGTTTTAGACATGTACCATGTTACAAAAATACAGGTCTGGATGAAATTAAAGGAGAATATTCCATATCACATGCATTATATTAAGCCTATTTTGTTAGTTTAGTTGCTTGCATGGTGGGAAGGTTGAGTGGATGCAGAAAAGCATACATGACTGTACACTGATGTAACTGACATTTACTTATTTACTTATTACTAGCTACAACATAGTCTCTTGAGGTTTTATTGAGGCTTTTGCCACTTGAAGTCCAATTCACGCAAATTATCATATTATGATATTCAAGAGCAAAACGTCTTGTTAACAGCATTCTGCAAATTTGGGTTCACGGTATATCATTTACGGAGAAAAAATTTCTTGTCAATGATTTGTGCTAAAGGTTAGTAAAAATGCTTGATGGTAAGTTCTGTTCAGATTGGCCACTTATCATTAACTCAAAAAACTCTAAATATTTAACAAACGTTTAGCCTGATAATAATTCCCCGGTGGTGGTGAAGAAGTTTCACAACAAAGATATTAGGTAGCCTGACAGTTTATTAACACTAAATTAATCACCACATCTAAGTGTCAGTCTTGACTTCTGGTGGTGGAAATTTTTCAAAACAACATTTTAGTGTGTATTTTTCCAGGTTGTGGTGGTATTATATGTACCAATATGCTATATTTTTCAATGACAGTCATAATGAATAATTATGTCAATATCTAAGGTGAGTTGGTTGAAGCTATGATAGTGAGCTACAAATTGTACATCAGTTATCTACTGGCTAAATGAAGTTGAAAGTGTGCTAGCCTGGTTTTCGAAGGAAAGCGTTTAAGTCTAATGGAGGCAGTTTGGCAAGACAATCCACCCTGCACTCAAAGTATTGGTCATTTAAAGTTCTTGAATCGTTATTGTTATTATTCATTTGACTGTATCATTGTTTATACATGTAATAATTACTTATTACTTTTTATTATTAAATAACTAATATGGGTAGCCAAGAAAAATCCAGTAGATGTAACATTAACTGCTGCCCCTGAAATTAAATAGATACAAAAGATGAAATTATAAATAAAAATAATTTGGAAGATACCAGGCACAGCCCTTTTTAGTTGACCCGGGCCTAGCAGGACAAGAGTCTTGAGTGAAAGCAAACACACTGCAGATAACTCTGATCAACTCTGTTTCCAACAATCTAAGATATTGAATTGATTATTTACCTGCATTTCGATCCCATTTGGGTGACTACAATAGTCACCAAATGTTACACAGCTTTTTACATTGTCAGTTTTCGTATCATGGTTAGATTCATTAAACTTGATGTCTTTTGTTTTGCCTGATCGATCTGGGTCTACGCGTGTAACACACGAGCGACGATAATCTGCAACAAAGTACAGATTCCATTCCACTTTATGCATTTCAGGATATCATCTGTGACAGAAATTATTCGACTTTGGGCCATTGTTATAAAGTAATTGTAGTGATTTGGCATTTCAATAGAACTAGCAATTTCATAACATTGTGAATATTACTGAATGAAGCTTTATAGCAATTGTCACACACGCAGCGATCGTACGTAAACCTGGCGAATATTTCTGGACTTTTAGTCTGAGACAGACTTTAGTTTAGTCTGGGTCATTTCGATTTGACGTGTGGGCTATATGTTTAAATAAAGCAATATCCACTCACCAGAAATCACAAAGGCTGGAAGTCAAAATTCACAATGGCTGCCTTGAGCTGAGAGTTTCTGGGTGCTTGCACTCATTGGGCCCGTAATGACCGTAATGGAGGCCGACGAATCCAAAAAATATCTCAAAACAGAAATATTTAAAGTTTGGGATCCACAAATTCTAAACTTTTTCGACATTACTAACCAAATTCACTCCATGTATCAAGTAATGCAGTAAACATCTTATCTAGCGTGGACAACATTCGTAAAAATATGGCTCCCTTCTCGGGCACGTAACACGAGATGGAGGGAAGGGTAGGTACGCGGGCTCATTTTTGGAGAAAAATATTTTACTATATACTGGTATATATATAGATATGTTTTGGACCAATTTTATTTTACTGAATGCCTACATTAAAGAATAAAAATTCTCTCGTGGTGTTTTGCAATCATCCAGAAAATGATGTTTGCTATCCGTGGCAGCTTGACCACTTGGTCAGCGGTTGATCAAATCCAATCAATTTGTTACGTCACTTCCGCTATTTTCGCTAATGCGTCACATCCGTCTACGCAGATTTCTGCTAACGCCATTTTGTCCCTATCCACAAAAACTCATCCATTGCTTCGCAATGAATGAGTTAAAAACGAATGCCTACCTAGGGAAAGATCATGGTTGTTAATCTTGTAATAGCTTTTAGACTGTGAAAAGATGAAGATAAACGGCTCACCTTTTGATCTTTTCGTCTTGCTAGGTTTTTCTGAGAATGACACTTCACTGAGATACGAAACTTCACCTCTTCAAATGATGCTATTTTAGCCTACAAGAAAACGTTAATTAATTAGTAAGACGAAAGACATATTTTAAAGAACATTTGCCCTTTTGGCCATGAATAAAGTTAAATAAAACGGGCTAATAATCACTTCTGAAAGATTTTAAAGAAGAAGTTCACTCCGTTTTTCCTCTCCGGCAACGGAAAGCTAATTCAACGATCGATTACTCACCAAAATTTCAGCTTCAAAAGTGCTTTCAAACCATATGAAATCCTCGTCTAAAGTTGAACGAAAAGTCGAAAAACAACGCCGCCATCTTGGAGTTACTTAGCAGCCAGGCGATGTATGCGTGACGTCAAAGAGCTCAGCGTGAAATTTGGGGCGAAGTCGGCGGGAAGATTTGATTTGAATACACTTGCTGCTTCTTTGTTTTGTGCTAGTATTTTCCTGACAATGCCTTTCTGTGCAGCGCCATTTTGCTCCAGTAGGACTACGAGAGACAGTAAAAGAGGCATATCATTTCATCGATTACCAATTTCGAAAAAGAAAATTGCCCAGGCATGGTTAGTAAAGCTGGGTCGTGACGAAAACTTTTTGCCAAAGCGGGCGGAAATTTTTGTTTGTTCGGAACATTTCAAAGACGACGGCTTTGAAATTGAACATCGCTACAGTCTTCTAGGAGGAACAACCCGCAAAAGAAAAAAAAAAGCCTGACGCTGTTCCTACAATTTTTAAAAAGCCTCGGTCAGTGCCCCAGGTGAAACGTAACGCAAGCGAAAAACGGCGTCAAAATAAAGAAAGAAGAGAGGTTAGTTTCTTTGTTTACTTAACTGTTTTATTGTGATACTAATATTTATCGGTAAATTAACTTGAACACAAGTAACATGTAGGTCACGGGCATGAAAATTTGGGTAATTAGTTTTGCTTTACTAATCAATTATTTATTTTAGGTTGTTGAGAAAATTATGGAGAAGGCGATGATGGTCGAGCAGGTTGCTGAAGAGGAAGAAAAGACGGAGGTGGAGGAAAATCTCCCTAAAGAGGTACTGTGAAGCAATTTGCTGATGTTAGTACAGAAACAGGCTCCATCACAGAAGCTCCTGTCAAGACGTTTGTTAGCGTGGGGACGAAAACAGAACCTCTAGACGTCTTTATAGACCAGCCAGTTGCTGAATTAACGCCTGAGAGACGACGAAGAAATGTGGTCCTAGGTCATCCTTACAGCCGCGAACCAGAGCAGTAACAAACGTTGAGCCTGTCTCCTTGACAGTTCAACAAAATTTGGTGCTCTTTGATGAGTCTGATGAGGAATGGAGTGATGACGTTGATGACACAGGCTCAGTCTGCAGCTGTGACATCTCAGATGAAGATTGGAACCCCGAAGATGAAGATTCTGATGACGAAAGCGCAGATTTCTTTCATAACCCAAGCATCAATTGGCTTGAAGAAAATGAGGAGTCTTGTAACGAGAGCAAGTCAATTATTTTTAAAGCAGCTGTTTCAACTTTGCAGGATTTGTGGCGCTATAGTGACTTATGCTTATCTCAAGCAAAAAGGAAGCCTGATTTGTGTAACCACCGTGTGCAAAGCTGGCCACATTGAGCCTTGGTTCTCTCAGCCTTTTACTAAAGAGATGGCAGCTGGAAACCTTATATGTAGCAGTGGAATCCTGTTTACTGGGAATCACTTCATGAGAGTTAGTTCTCTCATGAGTGCATGCAACATAAGATTTTTTGAGAAAGGTACTTTTTATTATATTCAAAGGAAGTACCTTTGGCCAGTGGTGAACAACCATTACATTGTCCAGCAGAGAGAAATTCTTCAGTCATTTAGAGGACAACCTTTAGTGCTTGCCGGTGACGGAAGATGTGACAGTCCTCGTCACAATGCTAAGTACGGGACGTATAGTGTGATGAAAGTGACGACAGAAAAGATTGTGAATTTTTCCCTTGTGCATGTATCTGAAGTTGTCAACTCCAACGCTATGGAGAAGGAGGGGCTGAAAAGATGCCTCGAATTCTTAGAAAGAGATGGTCAAGTGATCGACTTGCTAGCAACCGACAGGTATTTAACTTTGACTAATGGCAGGTACCTAAATATAGCTAAAAATGATCCAACGCGCAGATCTACCAACCAGATAAGCATGCCGTTAAACAGTATATAAACAGCTATTTGTCTAACGTTATCCAGATTTTGGCTTGCGTAAATTGATAAAACCTCCATTATACCGCACTTTCTATGGCATTTACAGCCGTAATAACCCACTTGGGATGCTGGGACATCACTCGAAAATTATATAAAACTCGAGCCCCTGGCGAGTAATTTTCAATTTTTTGAGTGTTTTTCCAACATCCGCCGAATATGTTATTACGCCGGTAAACCCATAGAAAGTTCGGTATAATGCAGTTAGATAGATAGATAATTTTACATAACTACATGTATATGTTAACCACACACGCCATTTTTTCGCTTTTTTCAGTGCTCTGTGCTTCCAAGTTGTAACATCTATCGCGACCTGTAAACTGAACTAAATTAGATAAAACTCAATATGATTCTCCTTCCGTGTTAATATACTCTTTATCCCAAGGAATACTACATTAAAAGAGTTGAAAAAAATCACTGCCACTAGAAGACTCGAAAAGATATTTAACCTGTCAACATTTTACTTGATATGCAGACATCTCCAAGTTGCTGCAATGATGAGAGCTGAAAAGGCCAACATCAAACACAGATTCGATCCATGGCACTTGGCAAAGTCTGTGCGCAAAGATCTTGCTGCTGCGTCAAAAAAAGCGTGAATGCGGTGATCTGTTGCCACGGAACGCATCTGTCATCAATCACGTGTGGTGGTGCGCGGCAACTTCTGATGGGGATCAACTGCTTTGCCAGGAGAAATGGAAATCAGTCATTTACCATGTGGCCAACAAACACGAATGGCCTGACTTCCAATTGTTTTCGGCTTGCATGACGAGCTTACTAATGGACAGAGAAGAAATAAAGTATGGCTTCCAATTGGATCTCCTGCACACAACGCTCTAAAGGGAGTGGCATGGAAACCTAAACTCCTGAATGATATCAGTCTCCTGGCTGATTTTGTTCAAACCGGATGTTTAGAGGTCTTCCATGGCTCAATGGCAAAGAAGTTTGTAAATAGGTCGCAGCATTATTCTTACAACGGGATGGTTAGCAGACCACAGCTTGCTGTTATTGATCACAACTGCAATGTGGGGAGAGGGGTGGCCACCACCACTTCTGGAGATAAGCACTACAAGTGTGTATATCCAAAGCTACAGAAACAGTGGGTAGCGAAGCCCATACACGAAGAGAAGTCATATCAGTTTGTCCACGATCTTCTGAGTGATACCATTTTACTGAAGAAGGGGGAGATTGAAGTTCCCGATCTTGAAAGGCCACACCTTCCCCAAAATATAGCACCAAATCCCCGTGGAAACAAAGAAGACATCATTGCAAGGCATGTGTCAAGATTTCAATGAACTTTTCATTACTACAAGTAACAGGGTATTGTTATATGGTACCACATTGAAAACAGTCTTTATTGTGAATTTACTTTTACATTTTTTTTTTCAATTTGTTTTAGGGCTGCATGAACGAATTGTTGTTATTAAGATTTTTTTGGAATAAGAAAACACAATTATAGAAATGCTAAGTCACCGTCAGTGACTGAAGGATCCTTAAAGCCTGTGTAATTGCCATCAGCCTCGGGAAATTCTTTTCTTATAATGGATACAACACATGACGGAAAAATCTTTCTGTGTCTCCTTCCCAGTCTTCCGTATATCCACCACACATACTGTCTGTATGCTGCATAGCGATAGTTTCTGAAATACACACCACAGTATACACGTAGAATGATTTATGCTACTATAAAAATAGAAATAGGTCCTAATTCTTCCACTTAAAAATAATTTACATCTTTTGGATCTTCTAATGTTTAAGGTGCTTGCAGCTACATGCAACTTTCAGAGAGCTGTAATGTCTACCCGAGTTGAAAACATGATGTAGGCTGTCAGCAACTTCAACTCTTCAAATGACCAGTTTTTAAAGGATAATACTGCTTCATCACATAATGAAATAAAAGCCAATTGCAAGGCTGTAATGTATAATTTTTGTTGGCTGCATTCTCAATGATAAATATTAATAAATAATGATTTATACATATTCATTTGTTACCGGTTCTGCATGGGTGAGGGTGCTGGCAGCAGTTTAAATAACGGAACCCTGTAATTGCTGTTCTTAAAACGGCCCGATTTAGGCATACAACAGAAACTTCCGCGTGGTTTGTTGTACAACACATCCCTATTTTGCAAGTGAAGTGACACAAAATTTAATTAGTTTCGAACAAAAATCTTTGTCTATAAGACACGTTTGTGGACTGATTCTTGGCTAAAAACCATCTTCACTGTCTACATTTACGATTGAAATAGACACCATTTTCTTAAATTGCTCACTCCTTGAGATAAAAAGAGTACGCTGTGGCTATGACCGGCAGCCGGTCAAGGTTTTAAATAGACGAAGTGACCAGCAGTGACTAAGTGGCAGGCTAACCGGAGTGGTTTTTAAGCGAACCGGAGTGCTATTTAGCCTAAACTACAAAAATGCTTTGACTGCCCGTAATTTAATTTAGTCTATTTTAGACCTTGACCGGTTGCCGATCATTAAGCCACTTCGAAATAAATAACAATGACTGTTGACAAGCCATCCGCCACCCGAAGTTGAGAGTAATTAAAAACTTTATTAAATAGCACATATCAGGTTATGCCAATGCTCGTTTCCTAAGAAGGAATTTAAAACTAGGCTTAATCACGGAAATTTGATGCTTGATTGACTGTAGGTCAGAAAAGTACAAAATTCATAATATACCTTCCACAAACTTGTTTTCCGATTCGGCCTCTTCGAGACAACAGACACATTCTCTTGCAGTTTCTCTGATTTCACAACGGCCGCAGGTGCACCAGTTAACATTGACAAGTCTTTCAGGCTCATCTTTAGCGTCCTCTTGATCAGGTGCTTGGTTTTCTTCGGGAAGACGTTCTGGTTCGAAGTGATAGGGCTCCACAGCAGCCATATTTTTGCTTAGCTCTTTGACGTCACGCATACATCGCCTGGCTGCTAAGTTACTCCAAGATGACGGCGTTGTTTTTCGATTTTTCGTACAACTTTAGACGAGAATTTCATATGGTTTTAAAGCACTTGGAAGTTGAAATTTTGGTGAGTAATCGATCTTTAAATTAGCTTTCCGTTGGCGGAGTGGAAAAACGTGCCCATTTTGGAGTGAACTTCTCCTTTAAGTTGAAAAAGTGTCAAACTTCTGTTATGTGTTTGTTTCCGATCAAATTTCCATTCGACGGGCACACGTACTTGTACTACACTCAGTGAATAGAAGCACTTAGCTGCGGCAGGTAGAATGTCGCAGACTCATTTACGAGACATGGACGTAAAGGAACGAACAGAGGTAACACAAGTTAACGACAGTCTCATTATCTTGGCTGTTATTAATCGTATTGGACTTGTTCCAGAACCAGTTGCAAACTGATTGGACACAGAACTTGCGGTATAACATTCTTTGTATATAATCAGTAAGTTGCATCTGATCTTGCAACTTTCATGCTCTCTTACACCGACTTGTTTTACCATTTATCACATTTTTTCTTAATCACGAGGGGCACTTTTTGTAACTATTGTCGCACACGCTTTTACTCGTTTCAAATCATTCACATGAAACACGCGGGAACCGAACTTATAGAGTATGCTAATGAACATAACATGTACAAAAATGCCACAAAATAAAAGAAACTAATAACACGAAACCTAAACCTGACACGAAGCTAAAACACACGCAACAATCCAAATTCAGGCGGCTACATTCCGGCCCCTTAAATACGAAGGCCTAAGCCTTGTATTTACCAACGAAAACAAACAGGCCCAGAATTACTTAAGTAATAAAAACGTAAGGCGGTAGTTACTTAAAGTCTAGACGCCTAACAATTACAACAAACAGTACTGCTATAATTTTAGGTGTTCCCTTAAAGACAAGACACGATCTTTGTCAGTCACGCAAAGCAAAACAGTCACGGAACTTTCACTTAAAACCGTTCAATTGACTCTTGTATGCACAGCTCCCTGATAGGGTGTTCGTAAGTCAAAGTCTCTAAAGTTACTCTAAACTTGCTCCAATAAACAAAGCTTGCTGATAGGACGTTCCAGCGTCGACTTCTTTGTTATGACCTTGACACGTCGAACGAAACCGCTGCTATCAGGGTAAACCTCACTGACGCGACCAATCGGCCATAAATTCCTAGGCGACTGCTCATCCGCAATAATAACGGTGTCTCCTACTGAGAAATTTCTTCTTGGACGTAATCACTTTTGGCATTCTTGCAACAACGGAAGGTACTCCCTCTTCCATCTATACCAGAAGACGTTAGCCAAATATTGAACTTGCAGCCACCTTCGCCTTGAATACAACTGACTTTTCTCAAAAAGACCTGGTGGGAGAGAAGCTTCTTGACGTAATAACAACAGATGATTTGCTGTCAAGGGCTCCAAATCTTTGGGGTCATCAGAAATTGTTGTTAAAGGTCTACCATTGATGATGCTCTCGGCTTCACACATTAGAGTCTGAAGGCTCTCGTCATTGAGCGTTTGCTCTTTAACTA
>JAEMPF020028774.1:193287-198287 GCA_022496165.2 Catalaphyllia jardinei
CTCGTGCGTTGAACAGGACGACCGCTCTTCCCTGCAGAATACGACAAATTAACCTAATCCGCAACGTCGGAAGACATGATAGACCATACACACAAACCAGATTCGTCTTTTACGAATATTGTCGCACACGCTTTTACTCGTTTCAAATCATTCCCATGAAACACGCGGGAACCGAACTTATAGAGTATGCTAATGAACATAACATGTACAAAAATGCCACAAAACAAAAGAAACCAATAACACGAAACCTAAACCTGACACGAAGCTAAAACACACGAACCAATCCAAATTCAGGCGCCTACAGTAACCAAGAGGGCATGATTACTTGATGCTGATTGGCTGAGCACGCCTGCATTAAGTAGGTTTCCCGCTTCAAACAGCTCCAAACGGATTTTGAAAAGGAATTTCAGAAACGCATCGCTTCTGAGTTTGATCTAAACACGGTTAACTTATTTCATCTTAACGTGAAAGAGAATCTACATACAAGAAAGCGCAGTCTTTTGCTGGAAAAGCAAAAGGATTTTTCCGACTAAAATGGATTGATTCGCAGCCTGAAAAACGTTCCAGTGGGGACGGCTCGTGTTGCACGAAGCATATAGAATTACAGAACTTCATGGCCGCTAAACTGAAAGTTAGTTTCTTCGTCAAGTTTGCTTCGGGTCGCCTTATCAGTATTACAGCTGACCTTATCGGCGTAAAAACAGCGTAAATTGGGTTGGTACGTGAGGTTTTCACAATGGAAAGGACAGTTTTGGATTCAAGAAGTTATTAGAGATCGTTTGGACACTTGTTTACGTCTTTCATCGATCGATGAAGTAGTTTCACGCCGTTGCAAGCTTCGCAAAACAGCCTGAGGTGAAGTTAGATTGCTTAAAGTTTTGTTTGTAAAGAAATTGCTTTGAGTGAATTAAACCAAGTTGCTGTGTTTTTGCTTACTATTATAGCTAGCCTGTTAAATAATGACAACCGGCAAACCTGTTTACGCGACGGTAAGACTTGAAAGTTGTCCTTTGTACAAAATTTTGCCCAGTTTATGTGTACAAGTAATCGCAAGTGCTCTCGGGCAATTAAGGATTAATTTCACTTGTATTTTCAAAGTTTTCCAAATTTTGTGAAAACTTTGAAAATACAAGTGAAATTAATCCTTAATTGCCCGAGAGCCCCATGCGATTTCATATACTAATCGCTAAAATTGAGCTCTTTAGAACAACAACTACAAACCGATATCGCTTCTTAGTGTTCCCAGCAAGATTCCTTGCAAGATTATGGAATCTTGTGTATCCGATGCACACGTCCGGCATGTTTTCCAAAATAGCCTAAATAAAGTATTATTATTATTATTATTATTATTATTATTATTATTATAACCTGGTCACAGATAAACAGTGGGCCTACCGCCAGGGTCACTCTACTGAACTATTACTGGCACATCTCTCGGAAATCTGGAGAACAGCAATTGATACCAATAAAGTAGTTTCTGTGGCCTTTGTTGACTTTAAAAAAAGCTTTTGACTAAGTATCTCATGCTGTCGGCTACTGCATAAGTTGAATTCTCAATTCGGAGTTTAAGGTTCCCTACTATCATGGTTGACTGACAGTATGTAACCGACAGAACTCCATTTTTGGTAGCAAATGGCCACCACTCAAACATGCTTAACTTTATCTGCGGTATTCGCCAAGGGTCTGTACTGAGCCCCACGTTGTTCGCCTTGTACACCAATGACCTGCTCAAGTGCTATCACCTCCGGCTCTATTTTTATGTACGCGGAATTGCCGACACTCTCGATAACACGGTTACTTCTTTAAATAGAGCTTTATCTGAACTGAACAGCTGCTGCCTGGAAAACTCTTTAACCACTCATTCGGCCAAGTGCGAAGCTATGCTTTTGATGAGAAAACCGCACATCAAGCCGCTGATTTCTGTGACTATTGGAGAGGAACGGATCGAGTAGGTAAAACATCTTCGTCTTTTGGGCATTATTTTCGACGACAGGCTTTCCTGGGTACACCATCTCACAGATGTAGAAAGGAACTTTCTTAACAAAGTGAATCTCTTGAAAACGAGTTCGTTTTTGAGCTGAAACGCCCAATTGGACTTGTACTTTAAGATAACATTATTGCCATCCGTTTTATACCATAGTTGTAACAAATAAAGCATGGACTGCTTATGTGATGCGGCTTCTGTGATTGGGTATGCATGGGCCCATGTGTGTTGGGGGCGGGGAGTGGGTGGGGCAGACTGACTTAGTCATGAAAGGTCTTGAAATAGCATCCCATCATGGGGGGAGTAGACACAAAAGGTCTTGAAATACCACCCATCCAGGGGGGGGGGAGTAGTCATAAAGGAAGATCATGAAAGGTTTTGAAATTCCCTGAACTTTGTGAAATGCATTCAGCCATACCCATGTGCCCTCCTGACTACATGTAGGTATCAACTGAAATATGAAAGGATAGGTGGGGGTGGGGGTTGAGGCCTAGGTTTGTCACCTGAGCAGCACTGGAGATTTTCCTAAATGGCAATACTGAAACCAGAACATCAACATACTATAACAAAACGCATTTATTGATCAACCTATTGTTTCTCTTAACTAAACTGTACTGCATATAGAGATTCACATCTACATAGAATGTGAATGTCATGGTTCAAATTTGAGTCATTTGTTACTCTGCACAGAAATGGGCGAAAAATAAAAGGGTAGAAGGTGGTGCAGTTATTCTTTGCAACTGGCTATTGCATGGTGCAAAAGGAGGAGAAAGCTTCAAAAAAGTGACCAAAATAACAAATGCAATTAGGTCAATATAGTATTTTCCATTGATGGTTTTTAAGACATAGAAATAAGAGTACATATAAATTTTATTTTGATACATGTAGTGATGTGGTGAAAATAACCTAATGACTATTGAAGTAGCTGTTAAAAAAAAGCTGAAAATGCTTTTAGTGAATTAGTGGGTCATAACCTTGCATGCACACAGAATACAAATCCTGTGAGAATTTTGGTATTATAAATTATTTTTAAATTATAAGTGTTGTGACATACAATATTTTTAAACCTGGATAAAAGTAAACATTTACTTTTATTACCTATTTTTCCAATGTACAAGGAATTCATACAATCTGAATAAAATATTGGAACTTTTGCTCAAGGACACTAGAAGCGTCATCTTCTAAAATCACTGAAATATGATATGACAGATGGAAATGTTCCAGTTTTAAAACAATTCTAACCTGTTCTATATTGAATCACAAAAAGGTGAGATTGTTGAGATTCACTGAACCAGAGCACATGTTGAAAAAGGGTCAAGATTTAAGAAAAGAGATGAATAGAAAATTAACAAAAATCCACATAACTTCAACTGTCTTCATTACCTGATAGATGATATAAAATCGATATTTCAGCTGGAGCTCGAGTACCTTTCATATTGCAACAGCAAACAGTTTAGCTTAAATTAAAAGTGGCGATCAGCGCTCTCGGGGCCAGAATCAGCTTTTGTTGATCTTCGGCAGTCCTGGGTTGTGGAACAATAACTCGTGCAAAGTAAGTTGCATTAGTACAGTCAGAAGCATATTACTATGCTTGTGAACAGTTATCGAAACTAAGCTTTGAAACGATGGAAGAAAATTGGATCGAATCGGGAGTAAACTTAATCACAAGAATAAATCGAATCCAAGGAAAATGATTACTAGTCCGAATTATTCGCAGTTTCCAGAGATCGTGGGATCACTAAATGAGGAGAATTCCACCCTATTATTGTTGTTGTTTGTTATGCGACGGCCTGGCCGCCGACATAGATTTCTTTTCGCTCGCCATTCTTCTCGGTCTTAGTCCTTTCTCGGTCTAGGCAATGTTTTGGTTTTGTGTGAGCCAATCAGAGTACAGGAAATCATATTTCCAGTTCTGGCTATGGCCCGGACTGTATATGGACTGGCCGTTTGGGGCGGCTGTCTAAATACAGATCTTCTACAATCTTTTGGAATTACTTCACCAAAGAATAGCCAGAATAATATGTAACTTACCTCACGATATGCATACTGATGAGGAATACCGACTTTCGATTTGGAACGCTTTAACATTTTATTATAAACTTCGATTAATGAGATTATTTCATAGCCTGGTTATAGGTGAAGCACATGCTTTCGCATTTGACAAATAAACCTTGCACTGCATACAACTTTAGAAGGAGTAATAAATGATAATCTTACCTCGTTTTAATTTGAAGTTTCCTAAAAACTGTAAAGGCTATAGAAGCGCTATCCTTTGGAACGCTGTCTCGACTTATTTTACGGGCCAGTTTACTGATTTTTTGTCTAAAGAGAAGAAGCACTTTTAATGTAAGGAGCTTGATTTCAGCGCCCAGTCGGTCCAGTCGCTGCCCAGGCACTACCAAGATTTTAAATGCTTCTAATTATTTTATCCCTTAATTTCTGTAGTCAACTTATTTAGATTTAAACGCTTGAACTCAGTTACATATTTCTCTTTTTGAAACTAAATGAATATTCTTTGTATTCTTTTTGTTTACCTTTTATCATGGTAGTTGTGTAAGTTATTTTATTCCTATTTTAATATAGTCTCATATTGTAACTATTCGCACACGAACCCCAAAGCTCTAAGCTTTAAGCCTATCGTGTTTAAATAAAGGATATGATGATGATGATAATGATGACGCTGACGATGATGATGATGATGATAATAATGAATGGTCATATGAAGCCAAGATAACTTGATACGTTTTCAACGAGATGGGCACCAAAAATAAAGAAAAACCGATTTAAACAGTAGTAGAAGAAAACCTGCAGATATTCGTAAAAAACTCGTCACAAAATTTCACACAGAGGCAAATTAATGTAACTGTAGAAATGACATAAAATTAGCTAAAAAAGATTGCTGATGGAGACAGACAAGACAAGGTTCACAGAGACAAGTTCTGATCTATCCATATAATTGAGAACTCATCATCTAAGGCGGGCGTCGCGTTTGAAGACATTTGATCATATGCCGAGG
>JAEMPF020028774.1:203287-212011 GCA_022496165.2 Catalaphyllia jardinei
ATATCTCCAGAATATTACAGCAGTGTTTTTCTCTAACAAGAGAATCAGATTGACGGCTTCAGTGTTGTTTCCATGTCTAAACTCTTGGCTCCAGTACCTTTCTGTGAAAACAAACAAATATCCCAGTTTGCGGTAGCCTTTTCCAGGCTCTCGGTCAGTGGGGACGGGACGATCGAAAGCAGCGCGGCACTAGCGGCAAGCGGGGTCTGGTAGAGAAAGATCCTGCTTGTCGCCCGTCGGCAGCGTCCTCACTGACTGAGAGCCTGGAACACTCAGGCTACGTTTGTGGCCCTTGAGGGGGGACAGAGGGTCTTGCTCGAAACACACATGGTACCCATTTGCCTTATCCCTCTCCATTAGATTGTTAGGGAGTCCGTAATCCTTGTTTAAGACAACACATGAGAATTACAGTTTTAAGAAAAAACAGATCCAGTGGCATAACTGTTGTCACGGCGACGGCACTACGGAGGCCAGATGGGAGTAAAACCCACGCACAAAATGCGAAATTGCTTATATTCACCCTAGTTTTCTTCCGGTTAGGTTTATTTGGTGGTTGGGGGAACTGACTATCATTAATACTAAAAAAAGACATGCTGAGGCTAACACATGAGAAACGTTAAAGCGGTTGTAAAATTCGTACAAAGTACATAACCAACAAGCTAGAAAAGCCAAGGACTGTGAAAACATAGGCTTCGTGCAATGAGAGACACCAATAATAGCACTTCAGAGTGGAGGGCCAGAAGTTTGGATCTGTTTTAAAAAAGACGAAGGAAGGAAGAAGTGCCGGAACAAACTCCTGCCGATAAGCGAGAGAAATTAGACAAACGATCATCAGATCGAGATTTCCTCCCCTTGATTTGCTCTCCTTGAAGAAGCGATAGAGGACTTCATAGGAAAGCAAGAAAACATTGGCACGAGAGCAAAGACCGACAGAGACGTAAGCTTGCTAAAAAAAGCTCTTTTTCAAAGGAAGGTGAAGCTCTAGAAAGTTAAAATAGTACCTCCTGAATTGCAAAGCAAGGTCGTATTCACTGTCAAAACTAAAGTTGGTCATGACGGTGACTACGAGGCTACATTACTACGAGGGATTATTGCCAGTTTTGAACGATATCTTAAACGGGAAAAATATCAAGCTAGTATCATCAACGATTTTAGCGTTTGAGAAAAAATCGCAAGACGGTGCATTTCAAGAAAGAACAGCTCAAAAACAATGTAGAGGGAACAAGAAAAAGGGGTCTGTGTCTTTGACAGTAAAGCAAATCGATGTACTGTATAACAGAAACCTTGTTGAAACGTCCAGTCCAGAAGCGCTTCTCAACTCTCTAGCTAATAAGTAGACTCCATTTAAGTCTTCAATTAATTCAGAAAGATCACAGTCTGTGCTGGGGTGATGTAACTCTGATTAAAACAGCTGATGATGTAGAGATTCTAAAGTACAGCGAGTAGCAAACGAAAACATCAGCTGGCGCTAATGTATGTGACGTAAGGCCTTCTGCACCGAAACTGATTGCCACGGACAGTTGCAAAAAAGACCCAGTTGAATTAGTAAAATCTATTTTCATAAAAAAACAGACCTGAGGCCATTAAGGGCGCAGAAAGCCCATTTTATTGGCAGTAAACCATATAAAGGCCTGAGAAGCACTTCGCTCAAATCGTGTTTCAAAGGCAGCAATCTTAGGTGGCTGATAAAAGAAACTTCTGAGTAGGCTCAAATAGAAAATCCAAAATTGAGAAACACGTGCTCAGTAGTCGGAAAAACAATTTGGCAAACTCTCAGCGACCAAGGAGTTCCACCAACTCACATAGCACAAATCTTTGGACATAACAATTTTTACAGCATCGAAAACTAGAGTTCGCTTTCGACAAAACAACAGCAATCTGTGTCAAAAATGCTGGTCAGAATATATAGTGAAAAAGCTGTCAGCTTGCCCAATACAGCCGCGACCAATCCTCTACATTTGGAATTAAAATCCCTGGTTCATCCTCAACAAAGCAGCACCATCACAGACAAGGAGTCGGTATCGTTATTTAGTGGAGCAGTTATCCAGGCTCAACAGTTCTAGGTTAAAATTAAAACCTTGAATTAGTCGCAAAAATATCACCACCAGAAAACCGGCTGTTGAAAGGATTCTGTGTCTTGTTTAGCAGTACAGAAAAAGATTAAAGAAGTAACTTTTTTATACAAACTATTTTATGAGAACTACCGTATTTAGATTTTGATTTTTAAATGAGATTTAACCTATGGGCTTAACCTCCAAAAAGATCAGCTTGATAAGTTGCTTGAAATTGCCACAACCAATCAACTTTTTCAGTTTGATGGTCTGTTGTACGAGCAAACGGATGGAGTGGCTATGGGTTCCCCCCTTGGTCCCCTAATGGCGAACGTCTTTATGTGCCACCTCGAAGAGAAACTCACACTCGATGGCTTGATACCTCCTTTGTACAGAAGATACGTTGATGATACTCTTGCGAGAATGCCAAATACTGATGCTGCCAATATGTTTCTTACTACCCTGAATGGCCTACATCCCAGTCTATCGTTCACGATGGAGCTTCCTGTTGATGATAGGATTCCTTTCATCGGCATTGAAATTATCAAGAATGGAACAAAACTTGAAACTCAAGTCTACAGAAAGCCAACCAATACTGGCTTGCTCTTACATTTCCATAGTCATACTGACAAACGCTATAAAGACTCTTTATTAAAGACAATGTTACATCGCGCTTATGCGCTATTTTCCACAACAGAGGCTTTTAATGAAGAATGCGCCAAATTGCGCTCAATTTTTAGCCGTCTTGATTGCCCTCGGAGTCTTATAGATTCTGTTATTTCCAATTTCGCTTCTCAAAAACCTTCACCGGGCAGAGCGGAGAGAAATGCTGACGAGAGCAACATAGTCAGAATTAATCTACCTTTCAAAGATCAGGTCTCGGCTAATTCTGTTCGGAGGCAGTTCAGGCGTGATCTCAGTAATAAGATTGGCCTCGCTTTGCAGCCAGTTTTTGTTAGCAAGAAATTAGAACAAGACCTAAAACCTAAAGAAGCCAAGCCGTCAATTGTTAATCAGCAATGCGTTAATTGTTTATCGTTTTGTATGTGATCTGTGCGATGCAGATTATGTCGGCTGTACAGCCCGACACCTTTTTCAACGTGTCTCTGAACACAAAAATTCGGCAATTGGCAAGCATTTTCATGAAGCGCATGGTAGGAGGGATCGTTTGAATGAGAGTCATTTTAAGATTCTGAGAAAGTGTCAAGGGAAATTTGATTGTTTAGTGTTTGAAATGCTTTATATCCAGAAGTTCAAACCTAATTTGAACGTGCAATCGGACTCCATACGTGCGAAACTTTTTGTTTAATCTGTAAGTTATTTTCTCTTATTGTTCGTTTTAGTATTTATAGAACTTATTTTTATACATTCTTGACTTGATAATGACGTTAGGTTAACGTCGAAACGTCGTCGGTTTTAGCTTTTATAGCTTTTTATCGTTTTTAACTTTTTAAATCTTATAATGTTATTAATAAACGTTTTGTCGCAAGTTTTTATCGTCAAAGATTTTTACATTGCCTATTTTTAAACCGAGGTTGACACATTTCCTTTTCATGTTTCGTAATTGTGGGCATTTGCAAATTCGCGAAGTTTTATGAATTGAATTTTTCAAAAGCATTTATTATTTTTGTATCTCTTTTAAAAGTAAAATCTTTCTGTGGGCCAATTAATATATAAACTCATATCAAAATATGAAATATGGAGGTAAAACGCGTTCCAAACTAAAATGGGTTTTTCCAAACTAGCATTTTCCGTGAAAAAAATGGGTTGTTTGTTGGTTAAAATCTACTGAATTCCGCAAAATAATGCCTTTCTTGTTCAAACTAGTAAAATTACTTCGCCAAAGTCGCAATATTGAACAAAATAAGACCGCATCCATGGAGATATCATACTACAGTTTTTTTTTTGAAATATTCAATGTTCGTAGAAAAAGAACATTTTGGAAATACCAACCCTGTGAGTTTATTGCGGAGTGCACAGTTTGCAATCAATGAATCGCCTTTATTGGCATACAAATTTATTGGCAAGCAGTTCATCACTAAATATAATCCCTATTTCACTGCACAAAATATTAACTCCAGTCTCTTCATACAAACATCTCGGTAGAGAAACATTTAATCCACATTTTAAATAAAAATATTCTTAAATGAACAGAACATCATTTGGGAGCGGATTTGCCTTTGTTACAAATGCAACAGTCTAAAATGTAATTACAGCTACTGTAGTCCTAAACTCACTATCCTCTTATTTCATTACTAATTAAATTCTGCACCCCTTGATAACCCTGGCTTCAGAAATTCTGCAACCAGTGATGGCCCAGGCCGCAAACCCTCTGCATCCACGCTGCAGAAATTCTGTGTCTTGCGATGACACAGACTTCGGGCACTCTGTACCCCTTAATGGCCTTGGCTGCAGAAATTCTGCATCCCTCGGTGACCCAGGTTGCAGAAATTCTGTACCTCTTCATAACCCAGGCTGCAGAAATTCTGCACCTCTTGATAACCCAGGTTGCAGAAATTCTGCATATTTTGTTAACCCAGGCTGCAGAGATTTTGTGTCCCCTTACGACCAAGGCTGCAGAAATTCTGCGCTCCTTTATAATAAAGGATGCAGACATTCTGCACCCCTCAATGACCCAGGACGCAGAAATTCTGCAACCTATGATGACTCACGCTCTTAAAAATTTGTGACCTATGCGGCCCCAAGCTGCAGAACTAGTTCAGTAGCATCTAGTTATTTGCTAAGGTAAAACATCATGGACTATAAAAATATATACTGCAAATATTAAAATTACTTTGGTTACAACAATTTTCATAAAGAACATCTTGTGGCTCTCCTAGCTGCAAATTCAAGCCACATGTAGCTCAGTAACCCTTATCCTTTCACGTTAACAGTGTCTTTTCTTTGAGATCTTAAACATAAACAAAAATCTCCGATTCCGAAACCCACTGTAGAGAATCATGGTATTAAGTATTGATATTTTACGCACATATCTTGTTGAATACAACTGATCCTTTGCAGAGGTGTCTCATAGAGGGAACTGAGGTTAGGTACTGGTAACGTAAACTCTATTTTGCCAGGGCCCACTCAGCAACAGGGCTGATATTCAGAGGGGCCCTCCCGTACGAAATCGGGAGCGCTGCGTCATCCTTGCAGAATGGCTTAAAAAAGCGCTGCAAAAGAGCTGCGAAGCGGGTCGCTGCGGCAGTGCCAAATTTTGGCTGCTTAATTAAGTGCTCTCAAGGGCAGCAGTTTGCCAGCGATAAAAAGCGCTTTGACGGGGGCACGAAAACGCTAAAGAAGATAATCAGCGCTGCAGAGTAACTGCACATCAACTTCAAAAATGCGAAGAATGTTTATGTGGTATATCATTTACAGCTTATCGGAAGCGATTGGCAGTGCGAGAAAAGACGCTTGTAAAAAATATATATTTACTAGGTGATTATTCATTTATTTTATTCATTGAGTGGCCGCGTTTCCTTTATTTTACCTCGCCGTTCGTCCGAATGGCGAATACCGCGAAAAGCCTGTTCGCAAGCTATACTTGGCTTGAATAAAAGTGGGCATCTTGACTGAATCAGATAGTTACTCTTCGGCGGCATGTAATCAACTGAGGATTTAAAAAAAATGAAAGAAGTCTTAACCAATTGAAGTAGAGTTCTACTTGGTAGCCATTTATACAAAAATGCAAGCAAAAAATTGCAAATTGATTAAAATTTTTCGTGCCGATCCATTTCATTCATTCAAATGCTTACCTCAATCAATCGTTGGTTCCTTCCATTTCTTGTGGTAGTACAATTGCACATAGTTACACCACAGTAGCTGCATATAGTGCTGTCGTTGAAGATCCCTTCATTTTCAAAATTATCTGCACAGACATGTCGCCGTTACACATTCCAAGCTGCTAGTAACATTATTTACGGGCAGTGAAGAAGATTCTTTCCAGCAAAATCGGTAGAACTACAAAGGAGTTTATCTTTTTCCGACACACGGCATTTTCCCGCTTTCAAATAAATGGTCAAGTTCTAATTTCTTGATGTCAACCCGTCAAAACTTGATATGTTTATTCAGGGTGGGCCAATCAAATTGAACTTCGAATGTTTCGAATTCCTGTATTCTCAAAAGACTTACAGATCAGTGTCACGGAATGGTCAATGAAAGTGTTATGCCATTTACTGGTTCACTTAAGTATCAACACCCAAAACAGTTTACTGGTAATTTTGGAGTGGAAACTAGCTCAACGGAAGCTATGTTAAGGAATAAATTTTGTGGGGCACATGCATCACAGGACATTTGAAGCATTGTGCGTTACGTAGGAGCAGACGCAGACTTGACAGGGTATGGCATGTCTTTAATCTTGCAGTTTTTCGTCGCACGCGATGTAAACATTACGAGGCCACAGACCTCTAGTCGAAAACTGAACAAAAATGCAACCTGGAAAAGAGTGAATATTTAAAAAAGGAAGGATCTTGGGGGTATGGTAGGTGTCACGACGATCAGCAAGATTAATTATGGCCAAAGATGGTGAATTAAATAGACAGGCCAATCACGACTCCTACGGTTCGTGGCATTTGTACATTTGCCGTTTATTTTTCGGTCTTTCGACATTTTTGTCGCTTCCCTCTTGTTTATGAAGGGCACTTCGTATTGCAATGGCATATACAACAACCAACACAGTCAACAGACTTGCACGTAAAGAGTTAAATTAAATCCCCTGGTACTAGAACTATCAAAGGAGAAAGAAACCTATACATCAAGCTCCAGAAACATAAACTCGATTAGATAATGCAAGAAAAACACGAGAATTTCCCTGGACAAACGCGCGTATATCTTTCTCGAGGTAAAGCTACGGCGTCTCCGAAGAAAAACGTAGGATTGGAGGGCAAATATGATACCCTTGACAATATTAAGAATCTATCTATTCAACTGTACTGCAAACAGTTCCAATCATAGCCAGGCCCTGCGTCACAATTTAAAATGCAAGTTAGCAACACCCCGGGAGCAACACATTCACAGTAAACGTCATATTTTTGCAAATGCTTGGAGACTTGGAAACATATCTTGCAAAATAAATGAGCCAAAACAATACACTAACACATGGCAAATAATAGAGGTGTCAAACTCAACGAAGCGACATGCAGATAACCGCGGAAACCACGCAGACCTATGACCTCTTAAAATCTGACCTTGCATGATCTAACGGCTCTAATTTTTTCCTTATAAGACAGGCGAAACGTCACTCGGGCCGGGGACGAAGAACGACGGCTGTTTTTGCAGGCTACGATACGAAAAAATATGTAAATGTCATATTGCTGATGGAGACAGACTATACGTGGCTAACATGGACAAGTTATCTATTCATATAATTGGCTCACCGAACTGTTCCTCAATGGGTTTACAGTACAATCATCTATTTAGGTGATCGTTGCCTTTTAAATCGATTTCCTGCCGAGTAAGATAAAGTCAAAATTAAATCAGCGCGTATCCTTTGCTACCCTCTACTCCAATCGCTTATGTCTCAGGCTAGAAAGGAGTAGTGCCACAAATGAAAGAGATCCCACAATTCTGGATCGCAAACTTTTCCAGACTGAGAAAGAATATGGGAAGTATTCGATAAGAGAGTTTAGTTTTCACATTTTTATTCTTTATTGTTCCTGTTTTCTGTGCTGTGGTATTCTTTATTAAGAATGGAACCTCCTAGCACACACCCTTTAATTGTTCTTTTATCGTGCAATTGACAATTGATTGTGATTTTTGGTTGGTAGGTACTTGCAAAGCAACCAGTTGAAAGACTTACCTGAAGGTATTTTCCGTAACAATATCGAGCTGTTGTACCTGTGAGTAGATCGTTTTTATCCAACTCTACATATCCAAATTCTTAATGAGCCAATCAGAAGAAGTGTCTACTGTCCCGATATCAAGAGATATTAAGTCACTTACCTGATATAGCTACGATATCATGCTCATTTGGCCGAATTTGGGTATAGCAAAGACCTAATGGCAGCTCTTTGGTATGCTTCGTTTATTCCCGTCATGGGTATTTCGGCTCTAGTGCGTCTCGCCAAAATACGAACCATGGTTTGCCCAAGTCAACTGGTATGCGGTTGCTCCCAGTTTAAAAAAGTAAGTGGATCGAAAAAAAAAAATAGCATTGCGCATGGATAAACAGTTTAATTATTGAATGAACACAGAACAAGCAAGGGCGTGGAGTTCTGTAGTCACTTTACTTTAGAATAAATTCAATTTTCTTTTTATAGTCCAGTAGTTAGACCCAACCATCCAAACTTTATTTTTAAGCTGTTTACGTTATTGGTATACAAAGGCCACTCTCGTCTTTGAAGCAGACTCCCATCGTGTTCCCAAGATCTACTTTATTTTCTAAAACCTCTCGCATTCAATCTGACGAGTGTAAACTCTTCGGTTTTTCCCAATTTTATAATATGCTAAGTATGAAGAGAAAAACCTAAATATATCATGTGAAAATCGTGAAAATGGAATCCACAAACAATTCTTCGTGTATAAAACCAGTGACATCACAAATTCATCATAATCAAATCGCATCACATGACAAGCAAACTGCACTTTAGGATCCCTCACGCCGTTTATTTCCAAAAATTTAAGTTCGGTTGCTAAAACTGCACTTTATAGGGACCGGTGATTATACATCGCTTAA
>JAEMPF020028774.1:219511-234122 GCA_022496165.2 Catalaphyllia jardinei
ATCAGGCGTTGAAATCCCTCCAGTTGTTTTGGGTGATCCTGCATATCCTCTGAAATCATGGTTAATGACACCTTACAAGAACACCGGCAATTTGTCAAGGAAACAACTTCGCTTTATTAACAAACTGAGCCAAACAAGAATGGTAGTGGAAAACAGTTTTGGTAGACTGAAGGGTCGGTGGCGTTGCCTCTTCAAAAGGCTAGATTTCGAGACCGACAGAGCGCCAGTAATGGTGAGTGTATGCTGTGTTCTTCACAACATTTGTGAAATCAACAACGAAGAATTTAATGAAGACTGGCTAGATAACGAAAATCTGCAGATTGTCGAATTCGCTCCTGCAAGAACGGCAGACGAAAGGCAGGCAGTAGTTATTAGGAATGCCCTCTGCGATAGTTTTTGACTAAATCATGTATTTTTGTTTAACACTATTTGTTTCGTTTTGTAAATGTTATGTGATCGCTATTATTGCTTCCAAACTGCTTTAGTGGCCACTTTTTATCCGTTTTTTTTTATATAAGAACCAGGCAGGACTATAACAATAAACCAATTTTATTTACCATTTAATTAGCTGTTTTGCACAGAATGACCGATGAAATGTATATAACACGCTTGGCCTCTGAGCTTTTGGCATGCATGACACATTAAAAATCCTTTTGTAAAAATTATAGCGGTGAATTTCAAAGTTCTTGATTAAAAAAAAAAAGATATGAAGTACAGCCATTAAATATTGTTATAACTAAACACAATGTATCCATTTCTTTATTTTAACCTGCGGGACCACAGTTCGCGTGTCTTTGTTCTCAGCAAATATCTGTATCATTTGCATGATAAATTCTTCCGTGCATTGGTCATTTTCTTGTTCAAGCTTCATTCGTTTTTCTTCCAACTCCAATTCTTTTTTGAGCCCGTCTTTCCTCGATCTCCATAAATAACTGTTGCTAATCTCTTTGTACTTCGGCAAATGTTGATAATGCCTCAGAAATTTTATCCCCCTTACAAGGTTTCTTGCGTTTCTTGCTAGTAGTAAATTCAGGATCTTTTGTTGAGGTAGAAGACTGCGTAGAAACATGTTCTATCCCGCCTTTGCTCGCAATGTTTCGATTCTTCACCAGGCCTATGTTTGTTGTCTTTGCGCATCTGCTCTTTTCTTTGGGAGTTGCGGCAACGTATTCATCTTCATTAGAGAGAACGGACAATGAAACATCAACCACACTGCCAAACGCTTCGTCGCCATCATCCGGATACTTCACTTTAGAAATCTTATCGTCCTCTTTGGAACTGCTTGGCATCGAGCCAACGACCACTGTTGGTTGGGAGGTTGGTTTGCAGCCAAGAACACGGTCTATTGGTTCAAACATCTCCCATTCTTGTCGTTGGTTTCCAGAAATTTTGTTGCCGTCGCGAATCTTGCGATATTTTTGCTTGAGGTTGTTAATTTTAACACGACACTGTTGTGCACTTCTCGAGTACCCTCCATCGGCCGCTCCTTGGCTTATTTTGTCCCATACGAGTTTCTTGTTGTGCATGATGTTTAACTCATGTTGCACCGCTTCTTCACTCCATAAAGCGATGAAAAGTTTGAATTCCTCAAACCACCATGTGTCCGCCATTTTGTTCAATCACGCACTGTAATTACCTCAAACAACCCCAAGGGGGTTGTTTGAAGTAATTGTAATCCAATTATAATTAGGGACTGTAATTAGTTGATGTGAACCCATTTCATATTTAATTCGATTGTAATTCGATCATAATTGAGGCCTAATGTGAACACAGCTATAGTTATCAAGTTAATAATGAATTAATTGATCATCGATGATGATGCGAGGCAAAATAGGGTAAGTTGAAAGAGACAACACGACCCCTACCCGCCCTTATCTCAAACAATTAATGGCAAAACTTCGGAAAACTCGGGTTCCCAACTCGGTTCCTAACTCGAAAGGTAGGTATCCTCCGATTTAACGAACTTCTATTTAACGAAGTCCTCGATATAACGAACGATATTCTAAGCCCCGGCTAAAATTACCGTAAAATGTATGGAATAGAA
The DNA here is from genome assembly GCA_022496165.2 of Catalaphyllia jardinei. Classification (NCBI taxonomy): domain Eukaryota; kingdom Metazoa; phylum Cnidaria; class Anthozoa; order Scleractinia; family Caryophylliidae; genus Catalaphyllia; species Catalaphyllia jardinei. The sequence goes on from JAEMPF020028774.1 coordinate 221,556, forward strand.
CCTCGATATAACGAACCTCGGTATAACGAATTCTTCGCTATAACGAACAAAATCCGGAAACCCAAACGTAAAATCTACCTCGATATAACGAATTACAATGTCAACACGCGACAGAAGATAAACGCTGGACAGATTAACAGTAAAAAAATCCTTTAATCCTTATGGTAAAGAGACAGCAACCTTTCAGTCAACGACTTATTATATGTTATAGACATTGATACTATAGAATTTCCACAGAAGTCATATGTGTTACTAATCAATCATTAACTATGACCTCGATATAACGAACAATTTGGTTGGTTCCCTTCAAATTCGTTATATCGAGGTTTTCGATATAACGAAACTTCGATTTAATGAACAAATTTGGCCGGTCCCTAGCGACTTCGTTAAATCGAGGTTCCACTGAAATTAAGATACTAGACCAAGATGTATTAAATAACTTTATGATAGTTGCAGTTATTTCACCAGTTACTTTCTCCAAAATTGTTTTTCCGATGTGAGATTTCGTACGAAGTGTGTACGAAGTGTGAAACATACTCCCTTGAAGGGTAGACCAGAATGCCTATCTTCTCTTTGTGACTTTCCATGCTCCATCATTTTTTTTTAAGATTCACTTGAAGAGCACTGGAAAATTTGAACCATTTACAGGGTTAATAAAATGTCCATAAAATCTAAATTTACAGACATTTTATAAGAGTTCAAATCTTTGCTACTTTTTCATATTTAATACAAAATGTCTGTAAAACCACTTTTACGTACATTCTATACCGTTTTTGTGCTATCTTTATTTCTAGAATGTTTGCAAAATGATTATAAATTTCATCTCTTGACATAAGAGGAAACTGCTGAAAATTTACAGACTTGGCAAATTCCCTCAAAAATGTTGGAAAAGTTACATTTGCAGAGTTTTTCTGTGGATGTTTTATCCATTAGAATGTTTGTAAATTGGCACAAGCAAAGCATCGTATAATCTCTGTAAATTAATACAAGGAGAGCATTGTAAAATCTCTATAAAAGGACATAAGCAGGGCATCATAAAACCTCTGTAAATTGACACAGGCAGGGCATCCTAAAACCTCTGTAAATTGACTCAAGCAAGAACTCATAAAATCGCTGCACTTTTTGAACACTGAAAAGGAAACTTTTTGATGATTATCTGCATAACGTGGATATATTGGAAAATACATAAGCACGGACAGCCCAAAATACATGAAGAACTTTTTTAAAACGGTCATAACTGAGCAAAGGCTGATGTGCCCATGTGTGTGTAATGTGCATCACAGAGGCAGCATTTAAGTGTGCATGGAAAACATTCTGTCTCACTAAAACATTAACTGAAGTGATGAACTAAGAACATTTAAATGCATTTTCCAGTTAACTGTGTTACTGTTGTGTGGAGGGGGCTTAGCAGACCTAGTGAGAACTGGGCTTTTATCATTGTGAAGCTCAAATATCACATTGTGCAGTTCCAGAAAATATCCATACTCCCCCTCCCCCCACACAGAGGGGATTGGAATTTCCTGGGGGTTGAGGGGTTTAGTAAGGCCCAAAAATGTAAAGAGATGTATAAAGGCTGCTTAATTGGAAATTCCAGAGAGGTGGGGGTCTTACAAAAATCCCTTCCGTGGGGAGGTATGGATATTTTCTGGAATTGCACATTGCACTAGTTCTCGTTTTCTAATCTGTAACCACCCATCACCCTTCTCATGTTAGCAAAACCTAAAATAGATCTTCAAGCAACAGTATCTTCTTGAGAGGACAAGGTATATACGCCTGGACGACGTGACTCAATGAACCACTTGAGATTCGCTTTATGATTCTCATCATCCGAGGAAATGATCCTTCCAAACCAAACCTGTCCTCCTCTGCCCTGAATTTTGACATTGTCACCTTCTTCAGGATACACAGGGACTGTTACTGCCTTTGGAGGAGGGCCATCAAAGTCAATGGGAAGGTAAAATGATGGGTTGTCTTTGACAGCTGGTTCAGGGTAGAGAAGGCACTTTCTCTTCAACTGGCTTGCAAATTGGACAGTATCCCTGCCATACTGATGGGCTACAAGCTGCACTGTTTCAGTCCATGGGTGCTTCACCACTCTGCCTTGGTTGAAAGCAGTAATGTAATAGGTGCCATCGATGAAAATGTGGTATTTGTTCATAAAAGCACCAATCAGAATTATGTTTGTGATTCTTAAATACCACTCTTCTGTTAGAGATGGTCCACCAGCTATAATACAGACATCACCTTGCGAAAACTTCATGATGGTTCCATTACAGTTTACTCTCACAACATGTTTAGCACATTGGGCCAGGATGGGAATAATGACATCTGTGCCCGGGTGCAATTTCTGTAGGTGCCTTTTGATGTCAGCCTGCTGATGATCTTGTATGGCCATCTTTTTCAGTTTTCCAATCAGGACTCCATTTTTATATGCATCGCAAATGTGTTCATTTCCACTGTCACTGCAGTCATTAAGCAAAGCTTTGGCTGCCTCGAAGGATGACTCGTGGAAAAAAATTGCAGTTTGCACTTTGTCTAGGTCAACAGAGTGACGTTTCTTGCCATCTGAGTAGCTTGACAGTTTACCGTACTTCAGCTCATGTCTTCGTAAAAATAGCCTGATGTTTTCTCTTTCTGCAAATGTCCTTTCAATTCCCTTAGCATTGTGGGTTTGTTGCTTGTGAATGCGAATCGCTAGCTCAAACCCTTCACAGGAGTAATTATCTGGACTGGAATGACGTTTGACATCCTCACATAAATGTGTTGAATACTCCAGATTTTCTGTGCAGATGTGCAAACCATAGAACTCTTCAGCAGCTATTGCATGTGCCCAAGCCAAATTTTCCAAAGCATTGACATCAGCAGAACTCCAGCCTAATGATTGAAGTGACTTGTTGTAAAGCAACCGAACCATGTTGCATAACAACATGTGAACATCATATGCTCTGGAAGGAATACTTTCTGCCAGAACTTCACGTGCCACTTGGCTGTACCTGGAAAAGAAAAAAAATAATCTATTGATATTGTGGTCGTTGAATTGGTAAATTTGCAATATAAAATTGAACCAAGAATAAAAAGCAATAGGGACCTTTAGATCGGAGGATGAGGATGACTAAGAGTAAGAGTTTTCCGTACTGAGCATGCGCATAAGGTTTGAAGGCCGACATTTTTTGAAGTGCGTGTGCTCAGAACAGAAAACTTGTACTCGTAGTCGTCCTCGTCCTCCGATCTAAAGGTCCCTATTAACAACAGGGTACACCAACAATGTTTACACCACATAGTTGAAATTTACAGTTATGTATTTCTTCGGGTTAATAATCTCAGAAAAAACTGCAAAACAATGTTGCCAAGTTTCTTAGGCCTTTTTGCATCAACAGCTATATAAGAAATATGTATAAATGACATTCTTTTCTAACCTTTCCTTTTTATCTTTCTTGCCCTTTTCCCCTATTTTTCTATGCTTAACACAGTTATATTGATGTTAATAAATATAATAATAATAACAATAAGAATAATAATTATAATAATAATAATAATAATGATAACAACAATAATAATAATAATAATAATAAATAATTTGTCATTATTGATCGACTGGCCTGCCTAGACTAGCATAGCTATCCATCGGCCAGTCCAACTGTAAAATGTAGGTTTGTGTTAAGAAATGAAATGATGATGATGATGATGCTTAGTGTGCGAAAAAATTTAGCTCAAGATACTTGATGGATGATTTATTCAAAATAATCTGTTAATGCTGTTTGCCTTTTTGGGGGCGTGAAGTTGTAACAACGAGATCACATCATTTACCTTTCCTACAGCTAGGGTGAGGTCTAGAACAAGAGCTGCAATCAGTAGCCATCATTGCGAGCTATGGCTACACAACAACAGGGCAAATCGACTGCAGTTTAATAAAGGAAACAACTACCCACTCATTTATCCATTACTTTACATGCATGATTGGAGAGGTACGGGAAAAGTTTATGACAGTTGCTGTGGATGGAAATGTATTATCAGATGTATGTGGCTTAAATTTACAGTACCATTGTAAGGCGATAAGCAAGACAGTGCAAAGTTCATTCTGTGCTTCAGAAAATTTGTGTATGGCCTTGGAAGTGCTAGATAAGTTTCAATATTCCTAAGATTGAAATTTATTTTGGTATCATTCAGTTTTACAAGGGAGTTACTCAGTTGGGAAGCAGAAATGCATCCACAAGAAAGAATTAAATGGCAAAACAGTCACAATTTCTCAAGAGGCCAACAAATAAAGTAATGTAATAAAGTTTATGTGCAATGCAAGCACATAAACAGAGGGGCCAGCTATGGTTTAGAAATTCCATGCGAGTACTGCTTCACAGGAGACAAGTTCCAAATTCAATTCAATGGTTAACATCAAAACTTGAGGAGCAAGGGCTTCCCAAGTTTTGTAGATTTCCAGTTCAGTAGTATTAAGGTCCTCCTGTACAGTGTGTACAGATTTTGGTTGTAACAAAACAGTGGGTCAGCTCTATGTATTGTTAGCTATTGTACATGTTATACTGCATAATTATAATGCCAGATGTGAAAAGTTTGCACATGCACCCGGCTTAAGACTTGTTATAGTGGAGATTAAATTGCAGTTCTTGTTATCAGTTAATTTCACTTAGTAAGATAATTTTCTTCTTTTCTTAATTTGTTTCATTGTAGGGAAGAAACCCTTGTCATTTTAAGTTTTTTTTTTTCAGAAACGGTGCTGAAATAAGGTGTGCCTTTATTGAGAGTAGGTGCCTATTCTATCATAACCTGTGATCAGTTTTTTTTTGGAAAAGGAGACATAAAAAGATAATGCCTGCTACATTTTTTAGACCAGTTGCCAACCACCCCCTAAATTAAATAAACTAAGGTGTGGTTGAGGTGTCATTTACAACATGAGCTAAGCAGGATTCACCAGAAAACTTCACTGTGTTAAAATAAAAGATCTTGTTGAGATATGACAGCTAATCAGAAGACAGCAAATCGTAGGTATTGTTTCTCAACCAATCAGAGAAAAATCAAGAATCTGTTAAATATTAAAACATATGATCTGACAAGTAAATGTATCATGCCCTCCTTCCCGCATCTAAATACATGTGTACAGAGAGGGAGAGTATGATTGCAGGTTAATTCTATCAAATTATGCAATCAGTAGAATTAACTGATATTATTTAAATAAGTTAAAGATAACCTGTCAAGGTCTCTTGATGTTCCCCTAGGCATCCCCTTAGGGAACATCAAGTGCCTTAGGAAACAATCTCAAAAGGCCATGTAAATAGTTTTCATATGTACTCTGCCCACCCGAAACTCAATGACGTAGCAAACTGTGTAGTACGACAGCAACAAGTAAAGTTTTTGACACAAATTTTGTGCTATATTCTATTAGTATAAATCTACTAGCGTTCTATCACGAATGCCGTTCTCTGATTGGCTACACTACTCATGCTCTATTCTGTGATACATGTAGATAGCAAGTAGCGTAGCAGCGGGCGCTGGGGGCTGCCTTCTTTGTGTTTTCGAAGAGTCTGTAAAGAGAATTGAGATGAAAGTTTTGAACGGCTAGCAGATTTACATGTATACTAGAACAATTAGATTATTCGCTCTCGATTTCTCTGCGCGATAGTTGACTCGGGCTGTGCCCTCGTCAACTATCATGCGATAGAAATCGCAAGCTCATAAGCTAATAATAAAAAATTGTTTAATAGCACATATCATATCACAGTGGAGTTAAAAGTCTAAGCAGTTTGTGTCTCTAGGGAGTTGGTAAGATTTAGTTGTCTAGGCATTTCATTTCATTTTCAGACATGCATGATATATTGCAAGCAGATCCAATAGTTAATCCTTTATGAGCTAGTTTAAAGGATTTACTATTGGATTTGCTTGCATGTCATGTATGCCTGAAATATAAAGTGCAGAACTACCTACGTAATAAAGTGGATAATTACCTGAACAGTACAGTACAACCCATGCCAAATTTCTTTGCAGTTTGTAGTTGCTCCATCCAGCTGGTTCAACCATTCATCTTTTTCTTTCCAGTGTGCCATGTGACGAAGCAAGTATTCATTATCTATGAATGTATCTTCAAAGCAGAAGCCAAGAACATAATAATCCACACCATCTTTCCATTCCTTTCCACAATCAACACAACACTCTTTATAGTCCATCATAGTCACGTGATCCTTGCCAAAACAAATTTTGTAGATTCGAGCATCCTCATAACCAAGCCCTTTCAAGTACTTAATTACTGTTTTCCAGTTGTCATGTGGAATGCGGACATCCTTCAGAAGTTCATAAAGATTCCGTAACCCTTCCATCGTTGCTTCCTGGGACATTCCATTTTCGATTTTGCTCTTTAAATGCCGCAAAAGAAAGCCGGTGATATCTAGTTCTGGAGCTGATTGAACACTGTGTGTGTCATCCCTAAAGGCATCGAGCGAATCGCCAAGGTTGAACTCGTCATCACCACTGTACGAACCACTCGAATTCCCACTACCAAAGAATTCGTGACCTTCTTCAGATGTCCTGTCGCTGAAGTCAACATCGGGACTTCCCCTTTGATCCCTTTCGATTCCACATTCATTTTCGGTGGCCTGAGTTGCAATGCTAACATCATCACTCTCTAAACTACCGCTCAGAATATCCCTTTCAAAGTGCCGCTGTATTGTTGTTCGATGACAAAGAACTTCACCACGACAGTTTTTACAGAAACAGAAAGCTTAGGACACTTAGTTTCTTTTTCAAGTGCTAAGAAATAAGGAGAAAGAAATTTACCGTGCGGACACGGGGAGTCAAACTCGGGAGCTACGACTCAGGAGGCACTCAGTGATTCACCACACCAGCTACCAGATTTCTAAGTTAATGTAATACAGTGTCACCCAAACCACAAAATGAAAGCTAACCGCAAGCAAAACCAGGATGGAAGTATCCGCAAGCAACAAAACCTGGAACTAACCACAAGCAAACCAGAGACGTTTTGTTTTACTATATATAGTGTGCTTACGTGGTCTCAATCATTGTTATTTTACAAAAAATGTCACAAAATGTCACAGAAAGAGGAAGAGCCTTCTCGTCTGTCCCTTCCAGTGACTACCAACAAACTCTCACAACTTCAAAGTGCTCAATACATTGACTTTCCTTGCCATTTTAAATTCAACAGAGATAAACTTGCGTTAACTTATCGTCGCCGGAAGTATAAAAAAGCAAAAGATTGACGATCACCGCTAACTTTTAAGAGCAAACTTTAGGTGCAGTGGAGAAAACATCCATCCCGTGGGCCACATCGTAAAATGCTGGACAGGGCACGAGTGCGTAATAAGCCGATCAAATTCGAGGATTTAGGATTCTGGCCCGCTCTGTGCAGGTGCTTGAGGAAAAAAAACAACAACAAAGAAAGCTTGTAAATATTTGCGAGACAAAATCAAAGCAAATAATAGTTTTACTATAATTTTTCGATTTGAATGTCAAGGACTACAGAAAACGGCTTATAACATGAAAACGCAGTCGCCATTGTTCGTTTGCATGCAAGTATGCAGCCGCAGTTTTAATAAGCTTACGTGTGCATCGATTATGAATCAATTTACTCATGGAGTTCGGGAGGAAAACAAAGAAGCGAAACGCTGTTAAAATCAAATTTATTAGGTGCCTTTCTAGTATTGTTTTATCGAAGGTATTCGCCGTAACCACTATAATCTATAAATTAGTAGGTTTAATTTGTAGAAAAATAACTTCCAGTGAGTAGATCTGACCTGGTGGCAATCAACGTAACCATGCTGGAATTTACAGTAGTTCTTGAAAGGATTTTCGGTCCAAGAGCACTGCAGTCGTTTGGAGGCTATCCATCCTTTGAGCTGGATTTGGAGTGATGCCTTCCGAATAAACGAATAAACGAAGGATTCGTTTAGCACCTTTGCTCGCCATGTTTAGCCTCGAAATTATATTCATTGTTTGGCGGAACGTCATAAAAGGTAATCGCCCAATGACATTGCTGGAAATTCTTTGTTAATCTCTTAAATTTTACTTAACAACAATATTTATTATTGAAAACTCTGAATTGTTCTTTTTTAGGACTCTATAGCTAAGACCAGGAAATGCTTTCATAGACCTGAAAGTGATGCCAGTTTGCAATGAATCGGCCGTTTTTAATTGTACTTTGAACCAAGAAGAAAAACCGAATATCCAAGTACTTGAATGTGTAAACCACTGTACAAGTATATCAAACCTCTCGGTCGTCCAAACGAAGAGATATACCGAGACTCTGGTTTCTGATTCTTTTATTTGTTAGAATTCTATCTTACGCAATCTCCGTCCAACTTCTTATGTTGCATCTGTTCAATTACTTGACTGACAAATTGACACTCACAGAAATGCTATATCGGAAGCTATGTGTGGGCCACACGGGTTGAGTGGACTGGATAAAACATGCTTCGTAGAATGCCAACTCAAACACTTTGACGTAACTTCTAGAAGCCAACTACAAAGTTCTTAAAACAACTAATGCAAACTTAAAGTTTACAGATCGAGAAACCTTAACATGATCTTTGTGGGAGACTTAAGTCAAGGCCAGTACACAAATCCGAACAGGACAATCGTTGGGGTTTTATTTAGAGCCGAAGTACTTTCGATAAGCTTTAAGATAAACAACTGGAAATCATAAGATTCACTGCGTGTGCAGTCGTTCTGGAACTACAAGTTAATAAACAACTGGTGATCACAAATCAAAATTCTAAATTGTATTTTTTTTATTATAAGTTTCATAACACTAGCCTAGATATGGCCTCAGTTATTTCTATTACTTGCATTCACTTGGGAGGAAGTGCGTGAAGAAATTGAATGCTGAATCAAGTGGAAGGTGTTAATGGCAAGGGGCCGGTTAAGGCTCATTCTGGACATAAATATTCAAGACAGACTTTGGTCATGCAATAAATTGTAAATTAATTCATTTTTCTTTATGCATTATATTCTTTTTTTAAAGTAATTATCCTATAACCAATTGCGGTACTTATCTCCGGGGCATTTTGATCATTGTGCTTGGCTAACAGAAGATTTAGGGCGCGTTCGTTTGGGATATTCCGGAATAAGAATATATTCCGGAATGGAAATTCAGGTATTCCGGAATGAGAATAGCAGTGGCGGGTCTAGGGGAGGGGCCCAGGGGGCCGGGCTTTCCTCCCCCCTATTTTGGGTAAAAAAAGAAGAAATGACTCAAGGGAGAAAGGCAAGTAGGGCAAGTAAGTAAAGACCGCCCCCCCCCCCCCACCCCCCCGCCTTAGCTCAAGGTCTTGATCCGCCACTGAATAGCTCCCAAACAAACGCTTACTTGCATTATTCCAATTACTTTTATTCCAGATTAATCCCAAACGAACGCGCCGTAAGTAGAACATTAACCAGACCTTATTATTCACATGACTCGTTTTCCTTTGTTCTTCGAGGCTGATTATATTGAATAAATCCCACTAATTAACAACTGTCTGAAAAGCTGAGAGCGCCTTTGATTTTAACAGGGGAGTGAGGGGCTGATATTTTAATAACCCCCTAGGGGATTATTAAAGTTCATAATCCCTACGTGAATATTACAGTAATATTTCCCTCGCACAAACCCGCTAACACCAGAAGTTTACATTTTAGTGTTCTCTGGGATTCTCTCACTGTTCCTGGCCAGCAACGTACTCTTTGTCATCCATGACTATGATATCCATCTTGGACGCTTTCTTCTTGTTTGCTTTAGTTATTTTTTTTTTAACACTGCCAATTGAGACTTCTTGATGCACGTCCGAGTGGTCAAAGGTGAACAACGTTTTTTACATCCTTGTAGTACATTGTGAAAAAACTGAAGTCTCAGTAGTTTTTGACAATGTCCAAATCCCAGAGCTATTTTACCAATCTTAAAAGTATTGTAAAGCTTGATATGCGTATGGTTGTTTTGGTCGGTAAACCAAAAGCAGAAAACGTCTATAGCGATACTGACCGTTACGTCACCTACTGTTATTAATGTCCCAACCAGAGATCTACTGGTTATTGAGACAACGGGTTCTTTTGTTTTATGGTGAGCAAATCTAAAAAAACAAAACAAATTGCTCATCAATGTTTGTAAACAGTGAATACAGCTATTTTCCTTTTTTACAATGAAACCCATTGCGTTTTTTCGCAACTATTGTTCTATTGTCAAGTGTATGCACGGAAAACTATTTGCTTATTTGTTTTGTCAGTGTACGTGTGTCAAAACAACGAACAAAATCATGCCACGGTTGATACCTTGCCCATGTGATACCTCGCCCATGTGAAAAATCCACCTCGTGGATATGTGAATAGTTGTTTTGCCTTTATCTCGACTTTAAACCCAGCTACGCGTAACCTAAGAAATGTTCTTATGAAACATTATAACTGAGAAAAATAGACTCGGTCAAATAATATATCTTGAACCGGCAATTGTCGCCTACAGGAAGGACAAGTCTCTTTACGACCTTCTGGTCAGAGTTAAAAGTCCTTCGCAAATTCAACAACAACATTTTGGAGTTATAAACGGTAAGGGTCAAGTGACAATATCACAAAACTTTGACTTTTAACTTTACACTGCCACCGTATGAACCAGACTCCACTATCAGGCTTCATTGAGCTCTCATGTTCAAAATGAGCCACAACCTTGTTGACATTAAAGTTTACTGATAATTTTTCAGTATTCTGACAGTTGCTTAATAAACTGACTCAAAGTTGTTTTCCGATCTGTGATTTACATACGACCAGCCATTAAGACGCGGTAACCATGCGTAACGGATCAAAATTTCTAACTTCTTATTGGTCAGATTATTTAGAACCAGTCTCACTCAGTGTATAAAAGCTGCGCGTTCGCGAGCCCTGGCCACAACTGCTCACAACCACTTGAGCACTGTAACAAAATGCAACTGACGAAGGAAAGCCACTCTGCTTCCGAAACCGGTCTTGCACTAAACAATTAGTTCTTATCAGAACTCTGATGGCCACTCCAAAAGGCGATCTAGTCGCCGCCACTCTCGCCGTCGCTGATAGCAAAACTTTGGATGTTCAAAAAACATTAAAAGCCTACATAAACGTTTCCATATACGCACTTCTCTTCAAGTCACCCTCTCAGTATTAAGAAGGGTTCTATATTAAAAGAGAAACTTTGCGTCTACTGAGAACAAACTCGGTTGAAGAAACTTTCGAGTTATGAAAGCTATAATTTCTAACTCGCCTACTCGAGCGAGAGAACTCGCCGAAAACATTTTAGCCGAAGTTAAATTCTCATCACGAAACGAGGCTCTACAAAACAAAACAAAAACATCCAGAAATGTTTTGCCTTTATCTCGACTTTAAACCCAGCTACGCGTAACCTAAGAAATGTTCTTATGAAACATTATAACTGAGAAAAATAGACTCGGTCAAATAATATATCTTGAACCGGCAATTGTCGCCTACAGGAAGGACAAGTCTCTTTACGACCTTCTGGTCAGAGTCAAAAGTCCTTCGCAAATTCAACAACAACATTTTGGAGTTATAAACGGTAAGGGTCAAGTGACAATATCACAAAACTATCACATACTTAGAAAATATAAAATTCCAGAAATTTCATTGAAAATTGGCAAATGGCCCTTTTTACGGTTAGCTCTGCTCATTTGCAATAAAATCTGGCATGTCACATTGTGTGGCAATTTCGGGCTATTTTGTACTAAAGTTAGCCCGAAATTGCCTCGAATCCACGTTGGATTACACTGTAATGCAAGTGAGAAAATCTAACGGTGAAAAGGGCTATGATTGCGAACGCATGCTCAGTAGGTCAGAACAGAAGAAAGGTTAGAAATTGGCCAAGTTGGGTGGGCAAAAATCGCTTGTCTGTTTTCATGTATTCCTCAGTGAACAGGGTTTGGAAGAGTAATGATTAAACTACAATTTGATCATAAACCAAAGGAGATTTAGAAACTGCAAAAACTCTCCCTTCGGCGATTGTTGCCTTTCAATACGATTGCTGTGTAAGATAAAGTCAACATCAAATCCGCGCGGATTGTTTTTTACCCCCTAAACTAGTCTCTTATGTCGTAAGCTAAATAGGAGTAGCGCTACAACTGAAAGAGGAACCACAATAGGAGAGTTTGTTCATGTTTATTTTTTTTTTATTATTGTTCTTGTTTTCTGTACCGTGGTATTCTATATCGTGAATGGAACCTCCTAGTACACACCAAATTTAATTTTTATTGTGCAATTGGCACTGATTGTCATGAATATTTGTTGGCAGGTACTTGGGAAACAACCAGTTGAAAGAGTTACCTGAGGGTCTCTTTCGTGAGAATACCGGGCTTTGGGGGCTGTAAGTACTCATTATCTAATCCATATCCCCAATTAGCCAATCAGCAACCGTGTCTCTAATATGCCTACCGTGTCATGCTCATTTAGTACAAGATTTCACACAAACACAAAAATATGTAAATGTTATATTTCTGCAAGTGAAGTATGATCCTCGCAGTAAATTTTCCAATTTAAGCAATTGGAAAGAAGAAGCCTGAAAAAAATCAGGGCTTCAACGGGATTCGAACCCATGACCTCCGCGAT
>JAEMPF020028774.1:267093-274593 GCA_022496165.2 Catalaphyllia jardinei
GGAAGTAAGCAATGTTCAAGTTAAGCTTACTTCCAAAAGTAAAGAGAATACTTCTATATCTGCTTCAAGCAAATGATGAAATTCCTTGGCTGTATTTGACCTATGAAACCCTGTGAAAGACCCCAACTACCTTATTTAAGAATTCCTGACAAGTATATGGGTTATTAATTACTTTTTGTGTTATTTCCAGTAACAATTAAATTTCAACCTGCAACCTGCAAAAGATACCTGCCGGGTGCAGCCGATGTAATTTTGCGATGGATTTGTTTTGAGTCGTGAGACTTCTTCGACTGCACTATTCCCAGCTGTGGATAGTTTTCTCTTTTTAAATATATTAAACTCTGCATGATTTTAAGGGATTCCAGCTCGTTAGTATCTCTGTTCCTTTTTGTGACCTTTGCATAGAACTTTATACTCAGGACCTTGTCAAGTTCGTGCGGCGCCGTTTGTTTAAAGATATTTTTTTGGAGATGTGGCAGCAGCATGTTCGTTCATTCACTGTTCTGTGAAGCGGGTCGAAAGACTACGTATATTTATTCACAGGGACAGAGTTGAGCTCTTGAATTGCTTCGTTTGAAACTACTGGGAACCTGAATACATGTACTTTGATGATTTTGTTGTTGTGTGGCTTTCGTTTGTTTATGCTTTGGTGGACTCGGTATGACACGGATCTTGAGCAGATGTTGAAGAAAAAGGGCCAAAATATTCGTCAAACTGGACACTGACTGTTGGAAACTTCTTGTAAGGAAGGTCTTCAGCCTGAAGGAGCTCATTGTCATCATTCAGAAACTGTAATTAATTAAATTCGTCGATTGTTTTGAAAAAGAAAAGACAAAAACAACAGAGTTTTGGCAATACCGGTAAGCTGTAGACCAAAATTCGCAACACAGTGGCTTTTTGTCTTTCATTTTCCTGAAAATTTATTGGTTATGTTTTACTAACCTTGAAAGCTGATTGGTTGTTTTGTTTTACTGTCCCATTCTCATTGGCTGAGAAAAAGATACGATTTAGAGCAAAAAATAGTGCGATTCGTGAATAAATCGCACCCCTGAGAGCCAAGCAGATTGCAAGGATAACCAGTGAGTCAAAATGGATTTAATAAATAAATTAATTGATTAATAATAATAAGTCATGGGTAATGTCTTTATATCTGATAAAACACCGGACACTAATGACATGTGTTGTCATGATCAGCTGATAAAACACCCCATAATAATAAGAAAAAGGTTTATGAATACAAAGTTACTCCACGTGATGTATTATTGACCATTTGTTGGGGTCATTGAATGGGTTTATGAATTATTAATGAGTTTCTGAACGATTATTATTCACTATTGCGATGCTTTAAAAACTTACTCGTTCGCTGTGCTAACTTGATGCATTGAAATTTGTTGATAAAAAAAACCTTTGCGCGCACATTCCGTGTATTAATATCTTTTTTTGCGGGGTTTTGGCGGATCAACCTGGTAATATAGTGTTGTAATCAGGGTGTTAGGAAACAGTACTTTCGGGTTCTATACTAAATGCTCACTTACAAAATTTTCGTTTTTGTTCATTTCGTAGAGGAAAAATCATTGCTGATTACAAAAAGGTGTCGCTAAAATTCCATCGACCGTTTACACAACGTTCAGCTGCTTCGCCGAAGGAGAAGTGAACATTGCTAAATATTTGCGAGACAAAGTCAAAGGAAATATACTTCGATTTTTACTAAGCCAAAGGCGAAATATAATTTCAGTATAATCATTAGAGGTGAATATTAAGGACTACAAAAAACGGGTAAAAACTTGAAAACGTAGTCGCCATTGTTTGCTTGAATACAAATATGCAGCCGAAGTTTTAATAATATTAAGCTTACATGTGCATGGATTATAAATCAATTTATTCTTCCAGAGGCAAAGCGTGGTCATTTTTTTTGTTCAAGTACGCACAAATACATATGATCTAGAAACGTAAGTAAACTGAGGGAGAAATACTGTGTTCTTTATTTCTTGTTTGAAATAGTTGTGTCAATACAAGCAAAGAACAAAGCGTCTTGTCCTTATTTTGAGCAAACTTGGCCCAAATAAGATCCACTATTTTCATCTTGGATGACACTGAAAAAATCTTTGATTTTTTTTTTCACAATTATGTATCACATAAAAGCAAACCGGAAAGATCGTTGTAATCGAATTTAATTTATATTCAGAGCTACCGTGTCTAGAATTGTCAACAACGTTCTTGGAACGTCGCTCCTTTTCAACCTCGCCTTTTTGAATAGTTACACGCTGACCAAACAACACTGCATTTTTTTAGTGTAAAAAAGTACAACGCAAAACTAAGCTAGAACATGGTATAGCTTTCGTTTTAGTTTTTAGAATATAATCAAAGTGTTATTTTCATCATGGGATCTTGGTTGCGTAGAAGTAAAATGTTAAAAATAGAAACAATTTCTAGAAATTTCGTGTATGCGTATAGGCCGCTACGCGCCTGTCTTGGAATTCGACAGTAAAACAAAGAAGCAAAACACAGCCAAAATAAAATTTGTGGAAACATCACACTATTTATAACGACCCAGATGTAAAGCGTTCATAGAGTCGCATTACAGAGAAACAGTTTTGTGTACCCTTTAACCTATATCTTTTTTTCCTTTACAATTTTTTTTCTCTTTTTTATTAAGGTGGATAATATGTACACTATTATTATGCAATAAATAATTAGGTCAACATGTCCGTTCGCTATCGAGCTTTAATTAGCTTTAGGGAAATTTATTTCGTTGTGTACGTGCTGGCCCTCATTTGCGCGAGCTAATGACGCGAAAATCGTGCACAGTAGAGATGCACAATGCAATTCTGAGGAATCACCTTAATTGCACTTTGAAACAGCAAGAAAAACCGAACATCCAAGAGTGATTGAATATTGAAACTACTGTGCAAATATTTGAAATCTCTCGGTCGTCCAAACGAAGCTGCATACCGAGACTCTGGTTTTTAAGTCTCTGTTTGTTAGAATTCTATCTTGCACGATCTTCATCGAACTTCATTCTCGTGATGTCTATTCTGTTCAAGTACTTGACTGACAAATGCACACTCACAGAAATATTGTATTGGAAGGTATGTGTGAGTCACACGCGATGGCTGGAGGATAAAACATGTTTTGTAGAGTACTAATCGAAATTCTTTCACGCGACTTTTAGAAGCGGACAACAAAGTTCTTGAATCAACCAATACTAGAAACTTAAATTTTACAGAACGATAAATTTAATCAAGATCTCTGTGGGGGACTTGAGACAAGGCCAGTAAACAAACCCAAACATGAACATCGGGTACTGTTTAGCCTGAACCTAACTACTTAAGATAGGCTTTATGATAAACAACCTGAAGTCCTAAGACTCAGTGAGTTTGCAGTCGTGCGGGAACTACAAATTAACAATCATGCAACTAATGATCACAGACCAAAATTCGAAATTCTAAGAAACATTACTGATTTTCATAACACAAGCGTAAATATGGCCTTATCTCTATTACTTGCCTACCCATGGGAGGGAGGGTGTGAAGAAATCCATTGCCGTATCAAATGGAAGGTGTTAATGGCAAGGATCTTGTAGTTCAGGCTCATCCTAGACATAAATATTTAACAACAAACTTTTTCCAGGAAACAATTATAGATTAATGCTGTTGCCTATTTTATGTATTATATTCCTTTTGTAGGTACTTAAAACAATTGCAGAACCTATCTGCGGTGCTTTCTGGTTATTACGCTGGCCTGAAAGAGATTTAAGTGAAACATTAACCGATCTATATCTTAGAAAATAGATAATTTAATTTAATTAAAAATTGGTGAATATCCCTTTTCATGATTAACTCTGCTCATTTGCATAACAATCAAATATAGCATGTATGTGAGGCAATTTCGGGCTATTTTGTAGTTTTAGCCTGAAGTTGCCTTGCATCCACGCTGGATTACGTTGTGATGCAAATGATAAAAACTAACCGTGAAAAGGGCTGTTGAATGCAAACATATCCTCAATAGGTCAGAATAAGGGAAAGACTCCAAACTGGCCAAGAAAAGAAAGCACTTGTTTTATTTACCTTATTGTAACATGGACTTCATTAAACAGCTTTTGGAAGAGTAATGATTAATCTACCATTTGATTCTAAACCAAAGGAAGTTTTGAAGGTGAAAGGACTATCCCATTGTGGTTTATACAAGCATTTTTGTTTAGTATGAGGAACGTTTGCAAGAGCGATTTATTGCAAATTCAAACTGCCTTACCATATTTAGAAGGTCGCAAATGCCTCACTGTGGGGCGGCTGGACAATACGAAGTCCCCAGGATAGAACCATAAGAAAAAGGCAAATGTGTAACCTATGCGATAGTCTCAAAATTATAATTTACAGCCAGTGTCGTGTACTAACGATCTCGAAAAAAACATGGAAAAAAGTTGGTTTTTTTTTGTATTTGTTAAATAGCTTTTAAAGTTTGATTACGACTTGTATTCTATGGCGCGTTATTGGGGTCAAAATTAAAAGTTGTAACTTTTTGCAGTATGAATATTTAAACAGTTCTTTTATTAGCCATTTTTTTCTAAGTCCCGTTCTCTTTCAAACCATTACTTTCTAATTACATCTCTTTGCCACAGAGATAATTGCGAATTAAGTCTACATTTACAAACCTTGTTAAGAAATAATTATTTTCACAGGTTTAACAAGGTTTTACGGCGAAAGCAGCAAAACGCAGTTAAAGGAGCATGACGTGCAAACCTCGGAAACAGTCATTGTATTTAACTATGTTAAGGAGATCCTTGAATGCTTTATCGTGTCAAGTGTTGCGAAAGATCGTCTAGTCTTATCACAATATGATCTGCATCATGGCAGCTTTCCATTGATAACACCCATAGTTATCTCTGGCTATAAAAGCACCATTACTCATTGTAAAAGCACTTTCCTTCGGTAGCGTGCTTTACTCAGTAAGCTTGGTTCAAAGTAAAGAGAGTTCCCACCCTCCCTCCCTGTGTGGGGGATAACTTGTTTGTCAATAATAAACCTGGGGGTCACCTCCTTCCGGGTTGGTAATTAAGTCCTTGGGTAGTAACTTCCCCCAAGCTTTAGGCAGCGTTTTGCCCCTTTCATTTTGTGCACCTGCCACTAGTCTTGTCCTTACCCAGCGCCGGGGAGATAAGTGAGGCTTTTAAGGTCGCGCTTTAAATTTGACCTGCCAATACTCTTGTCTGTTTCCAGTGCACGGCAGTGCTGGGGATAAGTGAGGCTTGGAAGGTCAGCGTTCTTGCTATTGTTATATTGTGATCAAGTTGACCTGCCGATACTCTTGTCCGTGTCCAGTGCGGTAATGCTGGTGATAAGTGAGACTTCAAAAGTCAGTGTACTTGCGTTTGTTATTGTAAAAAGTGAGGTTTTAAAAGGTCACGCAAAACAAAGTCGCTTCCCATGCCCACCGCAAGGTTGTGTTTCCCCCCCCCCCAACATTACACCGAATGATGTGTGGCTTTCTTTAATTCATATGAATGGGCTATACTGTATAACACAAAAGCGAACTCACACGAATATAAACTCTACAAAACTTTCTAGCAAGAAACACTTTTTTTCACAAGGTCAATTGCAAATAAAGGGTGCACTTTTACGAAACTTGCTAAAGCCACCAGGTTTTCACTAGCGACGCAAGCATAAGCGCCAGCATAATGCTCCGTTTTCACACAACGTAAGCGAACGCAAGCATAAGCGCAAGCACAAGAAAAAGGAAAAAAAATGATTCTTGTGCTTGCCCTTGTGCTTTCGCTTGCGCTTATGGTTAAGTCGCTAGTGAAAACCAGGCTTATTAAGAAATACTTCTCTTCACTTGGTTAATTGCGAATAAAGTTTACATTTACAAAACAACGAAACCATTCAAATTTTCTGCGAAAACTGAACCATACAAATTTTATGCGAAAAATGAACCATACAAATTTTCTGCGGAGACTGAGCCACACAAATGTTCTGCGAAAACTGAACCATACAAATTTTCTGCGAAAAATGAACCATGCAAATTTTCCTGGAAACATGAGCCATGCAAATTTTCTGGGAAAAGTCGTCCAGGCGTCTGGACGTCACGTAAGTTGTGATTTCCCACTTATTTGTTGTCTTTCAACATGGCAAATCAGTGCAAACATGAGTGGTTCAACAGCATTGCGAGAGAAGTTTCTGCAGAATCTTCGTCTTCATCTCATAGACCTCTCAAGGAGACTAAAACAGGATCCGAGCGATGATGTGGCCGACTACGTGGTTTATCGCTTGCAACAAGTGGCTAGTCATTTGTCAAGGATTGCAAGCAGTGTGCCTGGTAATGTATTCGAAGACGTGCAACACTCACTGGGTGAACTTGAATCAATTTTAGCGGACGCAGAACACAATTGGCAGCCTGTACCCAATGTTTTGTGTTTTACAGGATCGGTTGGTCGAGCCAGGTTTGAAATAAGCAAAGATCACTTTGAGTATTTTGGTTGACATGTCCCGATATCGCCGAGGCTCCAGGTGTGAGCGTCACTACCAAATATTAATAGGCGACTCCTAGAATTTAAAAATCTCGATTTGAGCAACTCTGACGGACATTTCCGATGCAGATCTTGATGGCGTTGTGCGAAACGTCCAAGCAGATTTTCCAAATGCTGGCTAGACGAATGCAGTCCCAACTTAACTTGCGTGGCATCAAGTTGTGTCTCAAAGCAGAGTTTGCGAGCCCATGAAGCGGACAGATCCAGATATGGCGTGGCCATGAGGTGGCTTTCAATTACCCCAAGGGCGACATACTGTGTAATGGCGCTTTGGCCTTAGGGCACATCGATGGAAAGCATAAACTGATCCGGTAATCATTGAAATTTACATCATATTACATGTAAAGCATAATGTCTCGGCATCTGTGCAGTGCTGATGGCTAGGATGGAAGTGTGCCCAATTGATACCGCAAAAAATTAATGTGGGGTCATGCCAGATTGCTCAAACGTGAAAAACTAGATCTAAATTTGTATAGTATAATAATATTCCAAAGGGAAATTATGAGTTCAAAACTTGTCTTTACCAGGAGTCTTAAAATAGCTCAAGGAATTTTGCTGGCTTTTTGTGACCTGCAAAACACTGTCATTTCAGCTTTCTCGCATAAGATCGAGAGCACTTTGTTTGATCTATTCATGAGGGACTTGCATGTAGAATTACTCACATAACAGTTCAATAGGAGTTGGGGGCGTAATAAAACAGTGGTGTGGTAAGCCTGTTGCTAACACCAGCCAATAATATTATACTCACTACCCAATTGTGTTCAGCATTATACTGGTATAGCAGACGAATGCATTGCATATTTCCTTCAATAATTTTAAAGCTGCTTTATTATTACATTACAGATGGAAGATTGTCATTCATGGAGGAGTCAGGATGGTTACACGAGAATCCCCGTGTATCTTAAGGCTCAACACCAGTAATCAATCTGATGCAATTCTCAAATTATTTCTAGAGGCTGTCTAAGAGTATGGACTTT